>JANZLF010000007.1:897654-908553 GCA_026546835.1 Erythroxylum foetidum | reverse complement strand
GTAAAGCGGATGGGGGGAGTATTGATAGAACTAGGACAACTCAGCAATGAATGTACATATATAGTAAATATATATATATATATATATATGTATATGTTGTTGGTTGCGGGAAGGGGGCTGACAACCTTATGATTGGTTGTCAACTAACCGAATCTGTTAGGAATAACAGATTCTTAGTATAAATAAGCAATAGGCATGAGGAGAGAGGAGCATTAAGTATATTGTGAGTGTGTGAGCTATAGGCTGGAGGTTCTGGATCCTCGAAACCAGATTATTTGTATTCACTTTACAGAAATCAATAGCAAATACATATTTCTCCTAACCTGTTTTTCTGGAGCCTATCACATTCATAATACTCATGCTCCAACCTGAGGAGAGTATTAGGCACAAATTTAGGAATTAGATAAGTATTATTTTTGGAATATATTGTAACCTTTTAATGTATGAGTTATTTTAAGTAGGTTGAGATTCTCTCTTATCGTCGAGATATTTTCTTAGCTTGTAAAAAAACACTTGTGCGTATATATGTGAGGCTAGGAGATCATGGAGAAGACAACCTATTTGCAGAATTTGATATATTAAGTAATAGCACAAAACCTATTTTCAGAACTTGATATATTAAGTAATAGCATAACAATCACTCTGATTATATTAACTCTGAGTCACAATTAAGTAAACTGTTCATTCGTAGGTTTCTACATTATCAATCAATCACCTTACAAAATATGTAAGCAGTGGACTGAATAACTCTCAGAAGTTAGTATACATGCCATCATATTCATAATGATATAAACAATATTGAAATGTAAGAATGTCACTCTAGAAATTCCTCGTCTCCAATTGAGAGAAATCCAGGTTTCCGTCTAACCTTTCATATAGCCTAATGATGGGAAAACCCACCCCAATTTTCAGGCCTCACCCTTTGGTTCCTGCTCTATATACATTACTAGCTACAATTCTATAGTAGCAGCATCCGTGTCCTCATAGCTCCATTTTCAATTGATTCAAGTGCAAAGATGCTGTGCCACAATAACAATCTCAATGTTAGCCTTGTGATCTCAAACTTATTCATCTTCAAATATATTTGTAATGTTCCTTACATCATATAAACAACCAGAAAATTTCATTGCAATAGGAAAGATTTCCATATTTCAAAAAGAAGCCAATAATCAAATTTTATTGGACTATTTTTGTCCAGTTAGTACCATAGTTACAATGAAATACATTTAAAATGCAATAGGTTCAAGACTCAACTGTAGCTTGAAATTTATATGCTCAAATTCACTTGAGGACCACAAAAGGTTCGTACCTATATATACATATAGGTACACATATATATATATTAAGATTGAAAGAATTCTGCAGGGCAATCCTAATTTCCAGTGTCAAGATCCACCATATATAAATTTCAAATAACATAGCACACCACTATTCATTTTAGTTCTTAACAAATAATCAGTAATACAAGAACATAATTTTACAGTTTGCACATACTTCTTGAATGGAGAAATTATACGAAGTAGTGTGATCTACCTGAATTAGCTGAGGAATCATAGCTTAAAAGGGAGTTCTCTGGAGTGACAAATTTATGCCCGTCTTCTTCTCTTCCCCAAACTGGGTGGTGGAGCGCATCAAATTGCCATTGTTGTTGATTCTGCTGTCTGTTCCCCTCGACTTGAACTTCTGACCACATCATTGGCGTAACCATGCTGGGGAAGTTACTATCAATTGGCAATCCACTCTGAAAATTCAAAGGGATAGTTCAAGCACTAAAGAATAGCTCAAAAATTAGAGTCCCAACATTTATCAAAAAAAAATGTAAACAATCAGATTCCCAAACTTCATGTGGCGCATCCCCAACTCTCTCTTTCCCTCTCTCTGGAGTAATTCCATATTGGAAAATAATCACTTCTTATTTGAATTTAACAAACTATCATAGTTTAATTTTCAGGGCCTTGCATAATTACAAAGATTTGATATGCATGCCAGAATACTGAAATCTGGAGAATTTAATGATTGCAATTGTAGGGGCACAGGAACAGTTAAAATCAATGAAGAACAAAAATAGAGACTTAGCATGCCACAGTTCAATTGGAAAGGGGAATCAATCGGTAGACAATGAATAAGCATTCCGGTAGAACAGTAAAAGAAATTTAGTTGCTTTCTTCCCGTAATACGTTCTACAAAATGGTTAAGAAAGTAAATGCAGTCAGAGGAGAAAAAATATTAAGCAACAAAGCTTATCCTCTAAAAGCAGCGAACTGCAAGTGTGTTTCAAGACTCAGTCATTTAGAATTTCTCAAAACTAGCCTTACTGACAAGTGGCTATACAAGGTTGAAACCCTTGTACTGGTCTCACGTTGGCATTTACACTATAACACCCTTTGTTTAACAATAAACATATACAGTAAGAACAATAACTCACTTCTCCAGCTAACATGGCGTCAAGATTGAAATCAATCCTTGGGTTGACTCCTGCAAGTCTCATTGATAACAACTGAAACCAAAGAAACATTCAACAAGATTAAAATGACACCCATATAACTCACAAACATAAACTAAAAAACCAAATGAGAGAAGATAAACAATTGATCAATGACCGAAAAGAAAACAAGAAAAGAAACAAGTTACTTCATGAAGGTCAGATTGAACTATGCTCAAGTTAACAATATATTATCCAGCTTCAAAACGTAAAAATTAATGACTAATATATGGAAATCTGACCTCTACTTTGCGTTGAAGAGACTGTACGTGATTGATTATTTCATCAAGTACCAATGCTGTGCCTGTAATCTGCATAAGAAAACAATATTCCATTCAGCAATCATATAACAGAAGTATAAACTAATGTATAGAACATAATCAATTTACAGAATGATAAAACAATCAACCTTTTAAACCAAGTGAAATCAACATAAGATGAAGCTAAGAGGTCTATAGATGTAAAAATAATTTCTAACTGAAAAATAAATTTTAGAGATGCATAATCAGCAAGGAATGTGTGTAGGAATCTGATAAAAATAGGTAACTATGTGGGTGAGAAATTAAACCTCTACCTTCCTGGAATCAAGGATCCATAATCCATAGCCCTACATTAGAAAAACTACTCTACTGGAGTCTTGGGTAGAAACACTCCACAGAAGAATATATGTGCATCCAAACACATGAGCAACATCTGCCATAATTGCTCACCATCACTGTGTGAAAAATATACATGGAGAAGCGACATGGCTATCTGGTTTGATGTCTCAAAGAAAACTATAATCAATTCAGTGCCTATCATGACATATCCCTTTTCAGTTCAACCAAACTCCATTGAAAGAAGTCGTGTCTTTTATCATCTATTCATCATCCACTATATGGATCCCAAACTTGTAAGATAAGTTGATATCACTGATGATGATAACTGTTTCCAATGGATTAGGATCCAGTTTTGGATATAACAAAGCCAGAATAATACGTGCTTCAAGGCACTTCCAGCTAACCATTTTGTACGCAATAAAATTCAGTCTAGTCCATAGGTAATATCGTCTTCTTTGCCATAGAATGGACTGAATGAATATCATGTTTGCATGTTCCATGATCAACTTCTACAATGGTTTCAGTGTTCGAAACATTGAATGAACTTGGCAGGGCAAAAATGTTGCTAAGCAGGTTTTACAAACAAGCTCATTTTTTTGTTGCTCAAGTCCAAATCTTGGCCAACCAGGGTTAAAAGAAAGAGTGCATGACAAGAGACCCAGTAGGCCAGTACTCCAGCACTAAATATGACAAGACCAACCTCAGAAAGGGCCCCTAACAAACTCCTATTTTACATATACACGGAAAAAAATAGCACCAATAGGCAGCTGAAATTACAAGTATGCCAAGTTGTCACCCCACCAGGCACTTTTCTTGGTACAAAAGCAAAAGACCAACTTTTGCTAAAAAGGTGACAATGACAAACTCAGTAATTAAATGCACATAATCCAAATATATAATCACACTTTCGATAGACATAACATGATATATAATGATTAATTAAGCCCTCATTACCCAATCATTATCACTTGCAAACAGAAAAAGAAAGAAAGGAAAAAAAAAAGACAGAAAGAAAGAAGACGTAACTGTTGCTACTACTAACCTTATTGCAGCCTGGGACCAGCTCTTGAAGGAGCTTCATCCTCGCATTGATCTTCTCTCTCCTCGCCTACACATTTTGTCCAAACAAACCCCCATGTCACAATCATCATTAATAAGAGTAATTATAAACTAACAACACATTAATTAAACTCTTAAGATTATTAATTCATTACTCTCTCTGCTAGGCTATGGCTATCTGTGGCTTGACCTCTGCGTGCCCTAACGTGAACGTAAGGAAGGTTCTGCCCATTTCTTGAGCTCTCGTTTTCTGCGCTTTTGCTTTTCTTTGTTGACCCTTTAACCTAATTTACACAGATTCATCGAATTTGGCAATTTAGAGACTAATTTTGATTAGATTAATGGAAAATACCACAAATTTTGAGCTCCCCAAATCTCCCTACCTTCTTTTCTCGCTCCTTCCTCTTTACCGACCTCTGATTCAACGCCTTGTTCTCCGTCTTCGGCAACGACGAGTTCAGGTAGGATCCCGTCTCCGTCAGCTCGCTCTTCACAAGTTTCTCGAGATTGCCACTAGAATTGGATGGAACAGAGCTTGTCTCCGGCGAATTGTTGCCGGCAAAGACTGAGAATTTGGCGGCTCGCTCGATTAAGCCGCTGTTACTCGGGAACGTCAAGTTAGGATTAAAGTTGTGCGACAGGTAGGTGCTGTGTTCGGGTGGGGTCGGGAGCGTTGAATCGGGAGAATGAAGAAGCTCCATGGCTTGATTGGCGGGTAATTCGAGGAGAGCAGTGAAAGAGCTAGCGTTATCGGGTGGGACAGAAATTAAGTGCTGGATATCTTCTCCGAACTGGGCAACAGAATCGAAGCCAGTACAGTCCGGTTGTGGTGAGCTGAAGCCGCATCTAGCGCCGGTTCCTGCAGATAACTCCATAACGAGAGAATTTGGTGAAATAAAAAAGAGACTCAAATTTCATAAACAAAACGAAATGGGTATAAGAATTGTGAGATGGGTATGTTAGAGAAAGGTATAAAAGGAAAAGGGTAGTTGAAGAAATGTGAGTATGATCTTGAATTGGCGTGAAGACTGAATCTTGAAACTACAAAAGAGCAGAGGAGGAGGTGGAGGAGGAGGAGGAGTGTTGTTTATAATAATGTAGATAAAGGGAAGCGTAGCATGGATGGGGTTAGCAGCGTAATTATAAGGAGTGGGGAAGTAGGAATGAACTTTAAAGGTTGAGAGAGAAAGGGTTAAGCTTTTGGCGACTGTTTTCTTACTGTACAGTTCGTTGAGATGAACCGGAACAGGGATAATGTGAAAGCAGAGCACTCACTCCAGGACCAGACCTACCCTACCTCCATTTGATTTACCCCTAGCATAAGCCTGCTTGGTGGAGTGGTACAAATGAAAATTGCTTCAATCTCATGCATACACAAGTATAAAAAGACGTAACATGACTATTACTGCAACTTGTCACACTTTTAATCTATTTTTGTTTTTTAAATTTATAAAAATTTGTTCACACTGTCAAAATTAATAAAAATCGTAAATAAATATAGTATTATTGATAGTTATTTTATTTTAATATATATCTAAAACTTTAGATATTTCTAAAAAACACAAAGAAATTTTGAAGAAACCAATAAATAAGAAGTTGTTAGAGCTTCATTTTTAATTGAATATTGCATCTGACTTTTAGTTTGATTTATTAAAACTATTTCATATTTAAATAGTTAATTCTTTAAATAATTTAATTTCTTTTTATTTGTATCAAATTCTTAAAATATTAAATCTGAATCAAATTTGATTACAAAATAACCATTTTATAAAAATTTGATAACTTATCTATACGATCTAAAATTTTATATTTTATACACAGGTTTACTAGAATCAGTCTCTTCTATTAAATAAGAGTAGGGTTGTATGTTATCGGATCTCTCCAAATTTCGCATTCTAGTAAGACTTTAATTGAATATTGACGATGGCCATCAAGATAAACGAATATTCTGTTGAATGTTTTGAACAGTCCATATATTTTCATAATTTGATTTGTATGATTCTTTTAAGTAGAATCATATTTGTTTATCAAAAATATTATACAATTGTCAACGTTTTGTATGTGACCCGAATCCAAAAGTTGAAGAAACATGTTGAAAACAATAGTTTGAAGAACAGCTCGTTTGAAGAAGTATATGAATCACCAAGTTACTAAAAGGCCTCTACTTCCTCGATTGTATCAATTAAGTAGCAATTGCTCACAGTATTACAAACATATTTTGACAAATAAATAATAATATAATAATTTTAGTGATGACGACATTTTTTACATGAAAGACGAAAAATACCAATGTTTTAAAAAGTATATAGAAAATTAAACTAATAAGAAATTTTTTTAAGATTTAAAAGGTTTAACTGATATTAAGCTGTCATAAAACTATTTAAATATTAAATAAAATTAAAAAATTTGAAATATAGTTGAAAGAGATTGTCTTTATCTATCGAAGAATTTGAGATTTAATTAAAAATAAATTATTAAATAAAAATTAATTAATTAATTTTGATTTATAAGAACTTATTAATTTATAAAATAACTGATTAATTAATAAACTGATCAATTTTTAACAATATGAGTTATTAAAGTAAATTGAATTGAAAAATTGAAAACCAAACTGAAAAGTTGGATAATTCAAGGTTTTAACAGTTAAATCGACTGAGTCGATTCAATTTTCTAATCATTGATAAATACTCAATAATATTAATTGTTAAATTTGGTTGTTGATTCCTTTCACAAACTTGTAGAATTGAACTATAAAATTTATTATTGTTATTAAAGTGGAACTTAAATATGATCACTTAGATTTTCTCCAAATCGTTTATAAAGGCCTTTAATTAAGTTGATTATAGATATTTAATTTCTACTTATTGAAGGAGCCTATTATAACATATTAAAGTTTCAAGTAAAATTCTGAATTTAAAAGATTAAACTTCTATCAAATTATAGTTTTCTCTCTCTTCCCTACATTGTAAATTTAAATTACATTTATTATTTTATGTTAATAATGGTATTTACATAATCAATCATAATTTAAAGCAAGATAGATAAATTTATAATAAAAAGTAGAATGAGTATCATATGAAGTTTTTACAACAAGATTATGACGTATTGACATCCATAAAAGTTAAAAATTAAAGTTTACATCATATATGTTGGAAGACAAAAGCAAAACAAAGTGAGAATAAAAACTTTAAACGATGAATCAAACATTAAGATTTACTTAGAAAACCTTCCAATATAGAGGGAAAATCACATGACAAATTAACAATAAATCTACTAAATTCAATAAGGATTTTTAAAAAAGTTAATCTGTCATCCCCAATAACAAGTTATCTCACAAAATTTCAAAATTGAATCTAAAGTTGATGTTACAATCAATAATCACTTAAACAAATCCACAATCAAGCAAAGATGAGAATATAACACTCTTTGCCCTTTTAGACGTTATAGTTGCACTCTCTACAAAAACCTACGTCTTTTTCTTTTTTATATCACGAAATAAATTTTTCTACAACATACAAAGTCATTTATATGACCTTGTAAGTAACTGTGTATCTTTTCAGCACCATCTCCATCTGAAGCATACATGATTATAGAGAGTTGTATGGTCTCCACAAATAGTTGTGTATCTTCATATAGGCGTGTGCAAGACCATGTATGAATCACCTCTTCACACTTTCTTTATACATTTACAAAGACTTACATAGTTAAACCACACAGTCATGTAAGTCATGACACAGGCGTGTAACACTTTACACAACCATGTATCTCCTTAGAAGACATTTTTCATCTTATCTTCACTTGTTTGTTATTTCTACGAACCATAAAGTTGTCTATGATTACCAAAAAACTCAAAATAGGGTTGGACACTCAATAACTTTCCCCTTTAGCAGAAATTTAAAGAAGACACATTATTCTCCATCATCTACTTGAGATATATCATAACACGCTTGCAACAAAGCTCATGTTTGTTTCTAGGAACCACTTTAGTCAGCATATTGGCCCCTCTCAAATTCATATGAACCTTTTTCAACATTAATATTTGCTCTTCTATCATGATTCTCAACAATGATATCTGACATTTATATGCTTTGTATGGAAATGATATATAGTATTTTTAATCAAGTTAATAACACTTTGACTATCACAAAATACTACATAGTCTTTTTGCTTCATATCTAATTAGTAAAGGAACCTTTTTAGTCAGAGCATCTCCTTATAAGCTTCTACCGCAGCTATATATCCTGCTTTAGTCGTAGATAAAGCCATACACCTTTTTTTTAACTTGGATTGTCATAAGATGACTCTATTTTTAAACTTGACACAAAACTTGAAGTGGATTTTCTTTCTTTAAGATCTCCAACCATATTTGCATCTATAAAGCTTTCTAGAGTTGGGTCATCATTACCAAAGCATAAACTCTACTTCGGTATGTCACTCAAGTATCTTAGAAATCATTTCACTACTTTTGAGTGAACCTTCCCTAGATTTGACAAGAATCTACTCACCATCTTAAATACATCAAAGACCTACTGCAGATGGGTATGGAATAGAGGACATATCATATTTTTCCTTTTCTATTGAGGGACATTAACACTTACATAGATTGAAGTGAGATGTCAGTGGCCTAATATCTGGCTTGATATGCTTCATATTGAACCTTTCTAGCACTCGTTCTATATATCTCTCCTAAGACAACCACAATCTCCTGTCCTTCCTATCTCGAGTTATGTCCATACCTAAAATCTTCTTTACATGTCTAAAATCTTTCATATCAAAAGAGTTGGACTAGTCCTCCTTTAACTTTTGGATTCTACCAATGTTTTAACTCATAATCAGCATATCATCAACATAAAGAAGAAGAATAATGAAGTTCTCACCTAAGAACTTCTTGGAATACACGCAAGCATCGATATAAGTTTGTTTGAAACTATGATCTGTCATAAAGGAATTGAACTTCTGATGTCATTTCCTTAGAGCTTGTTTTAAGCCATATAGACTTTTCTTCAATTTGCATACTAGAATTTTTGTGCCTTTAGCTTTGAAACCTTTTGGTTGCTCCATGTATATATCCTTCTCCTAATCTCCATACAAGAAGGCTATTTTAATATTAAGCTATTTGAGCTTAGGATCCAAACAAGAAGTTAGACCCAAAACTTTTTAGACTGAGGACATTTATCGAAGGTGGAAACAACTCTATAATCAAGTTAACACCATCAAATTACTTAATATATGAAGGTCTATGATGGAGGAACTTTTGTATTACAAGGATTTCTTTGATCCTATTGATGTGGACATAGGTGTTGAGGATAATGTACTTTCAAAACTTAAAAAGATGTCAGATTGGGAATGGGAAAAGATGAAGCGAAAAACTCTAGAAACTATAAGACAATGGATTGACATCAACATATTCAACCGTGTGTCTTAAGAAATATATCCTTTTAAGTTATAAAACAAGATAGAAGGTTTGTATGAAAGGAAGACGACTTATAACAAGGCCTCTCTAATTGAGAGGCTTATGAACATGAAGTTGAAAATTGGAAAATTAGTGTCAAAGCATCTAAGTGATTTTCAGGACAAAATCAATAAGCTTACTATAGTGAATATCATTCTTGATGATGAGCTTCAAGCTTTGTTCCAATTGAGTTCATTATCAGATAATTGGGAAACATTAATGGTGACAATTAGGAACTCAGCTCTTAGAGGTATGCTCTTTTTGTTTCTAATCAAAGAGAATATGTTTAATGAAGAAAACAAAAGAAAGGAGATTAGAGTCCGCAATGTGCAGGCTTTTGTGATAGAAAGTAGGGAAAGGAATAAGAGTATGGGTCTCAAAGGTCATGGCACGTTTAAGAACCATTTAAAGTCTAAAGGTGACAAAGAAGTGAAGACATGCCACTATTGTGATAAGCCATGGCATATTAAGAGGTTTTGCTATAAGTGAAAGAGGGATCAGAAAAAGCAAGATCATCAAAATGATAGAGATGATAAAGGTATAGCTGCTACTGCTTCAATCATAGATGATGAGTAATCCCTAATTTGTGCAACTAATGAATGCTTCCATGTCAATAATTTTAGTTATAAATGGCTAATTGATACTGGAGTATCTTATCATTGTGTTTCAAAGATGAAGTACTTCTCAAGCTACTAAAGAAGAGATTTTGGGAATGTAAAGATGGGAATCTAAATTTCTGCTAAGTTAGTAGGTATGGGTGATATCCAAGTTCAAACAAACATTAGATACTTACTGACCTTAAGAGATGTACGACACATCTTCAATATAAGGCTAAATTTGTTTTAAGCCAATGTGTTGGATCAAGAAGGATTTCAGCACACTTTCGAAGTTAAGAAATGGAAACTATCTAAAGGTGCCATAATTGTTGCCCGAGGAGAGTTATGTTGCTCACTATACAAGACACACTTAAAGGTTTATGGTAGTGGAGAAGTATACATAGTCAAAGAGGAATATTCACTAAATTTGTGGCATTGATGATTGGGAAACATGAGTGAGAAATGATTAAAGTTGATAGATGAAAAATCCTTTATCACAGTTAAGAACTTACAACCGCTTAATCTTTGCGATCATTGCTTGAATACAAAGCAGCATAGAGTCTCTTTTAAGAGAAGAGCTGTAAGGAATTGGAGTTAATAAAATTGGTGCATACCGATGTTTATGGTCTTATTGGGAAGATTCACTAGGAGGTAACCAATATTTTGTTACATTCATTGATGATGCTTTGAGGAAGACTTAGGTATACATGT
>JANZLF010000007.1:887494-897554 GCA_026546835.1 Erythroxylum foetidum | reverse complement strand
CCAAATTTGTGACATTCATGATTGGGAAACATGAGTGAGAAATGATTAAAGTTGATAGATGAAAAATCCTTTATCACAGTTAAGAACTTACAGCCGCTTAATCATTGCGATCATTACATATCAAATCTTTGACAATGTTTTAAAAGGTATTGTTAGTTCGAATTAGAAATGTTATATAATTATTTTATTTATTAATATAAAATTTAAAGATATCAATATAAAATATTAGTTTTCTAGAGCCTTAACTAAAATTTTTTAGTTAATATATAATAGTAGTAATAATAATAATAGATAAAAATCAAGAATAATATTTTAATTTATAATTATGGTTAAATAAACGAAGATCCCTTGTGATTTGATCAAAATTTTCATTTCAATTATCATATTTTAAAAATTATCGCTTATTCTTATATGACATTAATTAGTTACCACACAACCACTTTGTCATATTATGTTTATTTTTCATCTATTTTTCACTCAAGATAATGTAATATTAAAATTTTGAAGCTTTAAAGCAACTTCATTTTGAAGTGATAAATAAAAATAAAAATAATAAAATATAACAAAATCTTTTGTGTATAATTGAAAGATATCACAATAAAGTAAGTAATAATTTTTTAAATAGAAGAATTAAAATAAAAAAATCAAACGACATGAAGATTTAATGTAAATCAATCTTTATAGTTATATCTTACATGCATAAATGTCAATATTCTAATGCATACATGTCAATATTCTAACTATATACTAAAAATTTATAACATTAGATTACAAATATAATAGAAGAATATGACTTCATTTTTTTTACTTGTTAATTTTGTCAACAAACTTAATATAAACTAGGATGTTTTAAATAGAATATTGATTTTTAAGATATAAACAAGCTAGTCATAGTTATGAGTAACTATGTCATGAAGATTTAATGTATAAGAACTTAATTACATCTAAAATCAAAGAGCGAGTAATTATAGTACAAAGTTCGGTACAATTTTAACCACTATAAATCTTAAAATGATAAAATCTTCCAAATAATTGCATGAAGTAAGTACTATAATAGACATTGAATAAAGTTTATAAAAGCATCATCTAAGAGATTTTGTTACTGAAGTAACATTTCACAATATAGGATGATTCTAATTTTTATTGCAAATGATAACTCAAATCTTTGAACAATTATAAAACTTCCAAAAATAAGAGAGGATTAATTGTATTATAAAAAGCCTGCTTATATTATATACATACAAAGAGATATAGATTTTGTTCAATTTCATCACACACACACACACACACACACACACACACATATATATATATATACATGACTAGAAGTTAAATCGGTAAGACAAGATGTTTAATATTTAAAAAATTCAATTAATATTAGACCATCATAAAACTAGCTAAAAATTAAATAAAATTAAAGAATTTGAAATATATTTGAAAGACATTGTCTTTATCTATAAAAAAAATTTAAAGTTTAATTAAAAAGATTGTTAAATGAAAATTAATTAATTTTTTAATTTATAGGAATTTATTAATTTATAAAAATTAAACAATTAATTAATAAATTGATCATTTTTTAACAAAAAGAGTTATTAAAATAAATTGAAATAAAAAGTTAAAAATCAAACCAAAAAGTTGAAAAGTTCAAGAATTTTAAGGTTGAACCATCTAAACCGATTGAGCTTTTTAATCATTAGCTTTTTCTCTACACTTTCAAAGATTAAAAAAAAATCAAAAACTTTCAATTCAATAAATAACAATTATTACATTGTATAATGTCGTAATAACAATGACAACATAAAATTACATATAAGGATCTATGGTACAATAATGTAATAGCCATAGATCTTTTCTTTTTCAATATCTTTTTGTTTTGTTACTTTAGTTGCCTTTTTTTATATATATAAGACAAGATAACACCACTATATCTAATATTTTTATCTTGAACCCTAATATTATATTACTAAAATTTTCTCTTAAAATAGTTGGTAAACTAACTTCATAAAACCTAACAATTTATATTCCTTTAGCTCACCAACATTGTCATGCCAAAGGATTTTAGTGATGACAAGAAAGAAGAAAAGTTTTATGAGTTGCTCTTTTTTTTTTTAAATGTTACTTAACCAACTTGAATAACGTAATTAGGTGGTTATATATTGGAGTTTCACATTTAATTATAAGGGCATATGATTTATACATGAGACCCAATTGAAGTTTCTTTCAAATTTTCAGACTTAGTAGAGGAAGAATTGGGATAGCAATTACAAATCTAAGTACAATGAAAGCCTTTTAGGTAGTTGATGTTAGTAAAAAGTATATTTTATTTTTAAACCCTTTTTATTATTTTTGGAATTAGTATCCTCTCTTTAATATTTTTTGATGCCTTGTTTGAATACTTCGTATTACCTTAATTAAAATTCATAAGAAAAGCCAAATTGTTTATTAGTGATAGAAATTGAGCTTTTAGATGAGTCATTTTTTTAAAGTGTATTGAAGATGGGCTAGTCAATATCTAATAAAAATATAGCTTCATTCAGTCCTACAGGTAAAATTCCTATAAATAAGATTGTTTGAGCATAAATATATCTCTTCAATAAAATACAATTAATAGAATTATAATATGAAACTTTTCTTGACTTCAGTAAGATCCTTTTAAAAAAAGATGAATTTTTGATGACTTAAGAGAGTTGTATTGATAAAAGCGGTTTATAAGGTAATTTGTTTGACATAATCAACTCAATGTGTATATCCAAACACACATTTTAATTTATAGAGTGTTGGTTTATGCCCTAAAATTAATCAATTTAGTTATAATTTAGTGATAATTATTGAAGACATTTTTTATTTTGTACATGTTTAGATGTCTACGAAAAAGTCTATAAGATAAATATATATTGTAAATAGAATTATAATAAGATTAAATTATATAATGTTGCGGTTAGGATCACATGATTTCCTTACATATATAGATCAATAATAAGAATAAATACTTAGCCCTAGTTTAGTTATTATTACATCTAATTAGAAAATTTAATGAAATAGAATAAGACGAGATGTAATAATCCACATTTATTCATTAATATTTTGAAAAAGTAAAACTTACTAGGTGGAATGTAACAAATTTAACAATCTCAACAAAATCAAATAAAACAATTAAAAAGCATCAGTCCACTTGTTACCTAAACCTTCCAAGGCTTTGACAACTGTTTCTCTCAAGCAGGAAAAAGAATTTTACTGTAATTAATTTTTTTTATATAAAAAAAATCGGAATCTGAGGCCTTAAATTAAGGACTGAGCGTGGGGCATAAAGTACTGTTTTGGTCTCGTAGGGCGGGGACCATCTCAGAACCAAAGCCCGACATTGTTTTTATTGGTTGAAGCTGACCCGTCATTTTCTCGCGTTTATTACTTTCCCTTCAATATCACAAAGTTGTGTTTTTATGATTTCGTGTCTGAATAAGTAAAGCTCACATCTTTAATTTGTGTGTCTAAATGGGACAGCTGTTCCGTTAACATTCCCTCACAACTTATATATAAGAGGTATGAGTCTTGCATTCAACAAAATCCTGTGATCAGAGGTTCGACTCCTACACGTCTTCAAGAGGAGAGAAGGTTCACTAAAGGACCTTGCGACCAAAAGGGACAATACCTGATAAATGCAGATCCCACCCAAACCATAATATAATATAAAGTAGCCTATCTAACTTTATAAATTTATAGTGTTTTTACTTATGTACCATATATATATCTTGGTAATATGATGACTATACTCGTCACAAGTGAATTATAATCAAAATCCAACAAACACTATATGGGTTGTGTGAAGCGTGAACATTTGACCAGAAAACGATGCAGAGCACAGGACCAAACAATTGTACAAACATGAAAAGGAGATGTCGTTTTCGATCTGCTTTCCATTACACTAGCTAATTATGAACCGATTTTCCAAGTTAAACACAAGGAATCTAAGTTAAGGTGTGATGGAGAACAGATCATCAAATCTTTTATTTACGAAATAGATAAAGGTTCATAAAATAAAATAAGTAGACAGATAATCTGAATCCGGTGTGTTGATGAGGATGTATTACATGTAGTTGAGATGTCATATCAACAACCGTGGTTGGTCATCATTGATTTGTGGGAGACATCTAATAGCAAGGCAATTCAGAGCTGTGTTTGTTGGTCGAACTTCTCCAAGAGCAGATGGTTTTATGGACATGGAGCATCCATTTAGAGAATATGCTTTGGGACCTGTAACTTGTAAGTAAACAGTTAAGTTGGGTTTAGACATTCCTCGTGACCGCTGCTTAAAAGTGTAATGACGCTATCTTTAAATTTCTGTCACATAATAAATGTATAAACGCCGCAAACTTTCCATAAGTGGATCTTCACTTTTCCAGGTTTGGTAACTATGGAGCTTTTCCTCTCCGCCAGTACAAAAGGAGGAGGAGGAGCTAGTTAGCAATTACTCGCCAAAGTGTTTGCAGGCATACATATGCCCACTGAAGAGTCAAAGTCAATTGGCCATTTCATTTCTTTTTCATCAAACAATGGCGCTTTCAGCTCAATTATTTACGCCCAGCTGTGTAGGCCAACAATCTACTGTACTACTCTTTCACTGAATTGGAAACTCAAAAGATGGCTCTACCAGTCAGACTGTCAACTTCTTCATTACATATTTGTAGTTTTATTATATATATTTTTTTTAAAAAATGACACAATCTAGCTCCCATTTTCTGCTTCCTTTGCTTTGCAAATACTTGAACTCAGTATCCAATCCTTTATCAGTGTTTAAGTTTGGTATTTATCAAACTTTACTCAGTTAACTTTTTAATGTGCTGGTCACAAATTATCTTATTAGTTCAAAGTCTCAGTGTTTATCATTACTTTGTTACAAATGAAAAATCAGTAGAAGAAATCGAGAATGAAGAAAAAAATTGAAAAATATTCATCTCCAGATTTAGAAAACTAATGATGGGCTTCTCACTTCATGTCTGTTAGAAATTATTATGAGTGAGGATGCTTTATGTTTAGTACCAGTGAAGTAAAATCAAACTTTGTTGTAAGGACTACTCCTGAGCAACATCTACTCTCGCTATGACAGTAAATAAAATGGGAGAGCAAAAGGTTCTTGTTCAATTAATGAACATCTTAAATAGTTCAGGAAAACTTATGATAACTTTATACAATTCAAAAACTTGCTTATGATATAGTAATGTCACAAAAATACTTAGCCAACCACCTTTGTCATCTTTCCAACAATTTCTTGTTGCTTTCCAGGGGCACTTACAATCAAATTGGGAAGAGTAGAAGAAACATATAAATATCAAAATCAAACTAATAATAGGAGAAAACAATCATGAGCAACCACCATAACAAAACAACAGTATCAATTGGACACCATGTTAATTATATCTTAAAATTAGTGATCTTGCACTTGCATGTCAGTATAAGTTTGATTACTCATATCAATTGAAAGATCTTTTTTGAAGGGTTATGAGGGAGTCTGGGAAGAAATTGTATCAAATCCGAGTAAGCTCATATATAATCATAATATCATATTTCAACCCAAAACTTGTCACTTTTCGATGAGGGATTACTCCACTTTTGAATTTCCAACATCTTCCCCTCACCAGTGGATCCATCCATATCGAACTAGCTCCCTTATATACCTATAGCTCATAGGAAGCCATTTGAGTCACTCCATAAATCACCCATTTATCTTGACCCAAATCTATGAATCTTTATTCAACAAAATTTGTGAACCTAACTCTAATACCAATAAAGGGGTTTTGAGGGGACTTGGGGAGAAATTAGACTAGATCTAAGTAAGTCCTTATATAATTGAAACATTATATCTCAACCCAAAACTTTGAAGCAATAGTTAGGAGTCATATCTTTCTATATAACTCACTTCATCCTTTTGTCTCTTTCTGATATGGGATCACTCCACTTGTAAATTTCCAGCATTCTTTAAATGTCAACATAGATGCTACCACCTATATTATCCTTTATTGAAAACTATAACATAATTGATATAAGTTGCCTATGGGATGCTTATATTTCTATCAAAGAGGGAATAAACTAAACAACATTCTTCCAGTAAAAAAAAAAATCAAGAATCTACTTTCTTTGTTGGCAGATTTATAAATAATAACTTGTGCTTTTAAGTTTTAACTCTTCTGAATTTGTTATTAAAGATTAAGTGAAGAGGATAATCGTGAGAGAGATAAGAAGGAACAACTACATGCTTTTGACAGTGTTCTTCGATAAGCTTTTAATGTAATAAGGAAACAACACTTTATCTTCTATTTGGCATCAACAAACTAGAAATCATAAAGAGGAAAATTATTACTATGTTTCAAATTAGACTAAAATTAATGTTTGTATTGGTTGCTAAGAAGAAAAAAGTTGCAGGCTTTCATTTAAAAGAAACAATAAAGCTTTAAAATTCGTCTTTGGGAAAGTACATTGTGATTTTTGAGGATTAGCTCTTATTACTTATAAAAAACTTTCAATATCATATAGTATTCATTGATGTCTAGAAGATTCTCATCATTATATCTATTGAAAAAATATTTTTTTAAAGAAATAATTAAAATAAAAATTGTCAAAGTCAATTTAATAAAAAGTAAATATTTTCCAATTTGATGGAGGTGGTGAGTATGCTTCTAATGAATTTTTTAATCATATTCACCTTTACATCATTAATCTTCATGTATCTCATACATACATTAATATAATAGAGTGATAGAAATAAAACATCACCACGTAAAAGAAACTGCTCTTACCATGTTACTTCTTTTTCTACATTTTTTTGAATATATTAAGCCTTAAAGATGGTTCAAAATGTTTCCAAACTCTACAACTTATGATACTCCATGCTAGTGACTACAAAGACATACAAAAGTACAAATAAAAGTTTTAATCAAGTATTAGACATTTACACATTCCAGTAAGTGAGGAGATATTGTTGATGTTGAAGTTTTTGCTTTTATAGAGTGATCTACAACCAAATATGGTGTATCAATTGCTGACAAAACTGCACTATATGAGTACTGTTGTCTTCAAATATTTTGAGATTTCTCTTATCCTATTCAACTATGACTATTGATGATAAAACTATCTAGAAGCATTTCCTTATTGTGTAGTTTTTGTAGTCCAGTTGATAGATTTGATCACTGTCCAAATTGTCTAGATTAGCGGCCAACGTACGTCTGCCAAGTAGTTCCCTCCATATGTCTCCAATGTATAAGCATTTGAAGAACATATATTCGATTGTTTCCTAAAATTTTTTGCATAAGCAACACCAATTGGTAAGATATGTATATCTGCCAATTCTGTTAATAGTTCTTAATCGACCTTTCATAGCAATCCATAAAGTAAAAGTTGTGCCAAGTAGAAGGTGACTGGACCAAATAGCTTTGGTCCAAGAAAGCTTAGGAAGAAGTTTAAGGGGGTGTTTGGTTTGAGGGTTTATGAACAAAAGAATAGAATAATTGTAAAAAACAGTGTTTACATTGAAGTTTTCAATTTCAGGGGAATGGATTTATCCCCTTAAATTTAAGAATCTATTAAACCTACCAAAGGAGGTGGGTATCAAGTTTTCATTTCAATCTAAGTTTTAATCACGTTTATTTTTTACTCTTTTATCCCCAACTTTTGCCCTACCATCCCTTTTACTTCTTTATTACCTCTCAATTTCTTACAATCTCTTATCCTGTGTTATCGTGTCTCATCAATGAAGAAATTTTTTATTCTGCGCTTCTAGGTATATTTTCTGAAATCTCTTGTTTTAATTTGATGTTAAATGAATAGGATGGAACCTGGTTTCATCTCATTGTAAATGAAGCTTTTGTTCTTTTTTTTTTCTTATATATTCTCGTTTTATGATTTAATCAAAGGAATAACCAATCTACTATATGGTTTGATGATGTGAAAGTGCATATGGTTATAGATTGAACGAGAATCATAAAACCAATCTGCTCCTTTTTTTCCCTTATAATTATTGTTTTTTAATTTAATTTGATTTTTCGTATATAGTTTTAAATCTTAAAAAAAACACATAGCGAATCGTCTTCTACGTTGATGTTTGTTTATTTGTTTTGTAAAGCTCTTAATGGCTTTCAAGAACAACAAAACAGAAGCACTTTTTACAGTTTTTAACTTTCGTATAAAGACGCGAGCCCTTCATCTTTATCCAATGTTTGTTTCTTCATAAAAGTCATGCCTTTTTTATTTTGATAAAGCCTTAACCTTTGGATAAAGAAAAGAATTACTTTTATTTGGTTTTACAATTTAACAATTGTATAAAGACATTCTTGAATTTATTTGGTGTTATTGTTTAGCTTCTATAAAACAGAAATATATTTGAAAGCTTTACATACGTTGTGTGCTTTTAGATTCAGATAAAAAAAATTCTAGTTTCTAAAATTCTTGGAAGAGGTAGATAAATAGATATTATTGCTCATTCTGTGAGCACTCATATTCGTTAACGTAACAACTACCTTTAATTTTCATTTTTATTGAGGGTAAAAATGGTATTATATTATCTTTCATTTCCATTGATGCAATAAACCAAACAATATTATTGGTATTAATACAAAAACCCAAGTTACAAACCAAACATCATTTTTTTATTTTTCATACCTATCCTCATCTCCTTTTACTATTATACTCATATCCATAGCCAACCCCATGTTCAAACCAAACGCCTGCTAAATAACCATTTCTTGCAAGAAGAACTCGAGCATTTGCCATCAAGTGTGTGTTTCCAAATGTATTTATCAATTTTTGCATTGCATTGAGTTCCAAAGATTTCATTAACAAGTGAAATGGAAAGTGATGTGTTATAAATTTTCCTTTGTAGAGAATAACTATAGCTACTGAAACTTCAATGGTCTAACAATGAGCCATTTGTCATACCAAAAGCTGTTAGTTTTCCCATTTTCAATTAGAGTAATAAAATCAGTCCTATACTTATCTCTTAGCTTTAGGATGTCCTTGAGAGTAGTAGGGGAAATGTGAGTAGTATATAGCACAGATGCTTCTATTCTTAATGAAATAGACAAGGATACATTTACACCATAGAGATTTCTTATCCTCTATTAGTCTCTAGAATCTCTTGGTTAGCATAATTGTGTTCATGGTTTTAATAGAGAAAATTCCCAACCCACCTGAATCAGTGGTGTACATATTTCTTTCCATTACACTGTATCTTTGTAGTTCCTCCCATTGTTGCCATTCCATTATAGACTGAAGCTTCTCTCACAGTCGTTTTCATAAACCATACTTTAGAAGATAAAGTAAGTTCTTTAAACTATGTAATCATCATCTAGATTATCATAGGTTATGATTATATGTCTTTGTTTCCTTTCATTAAGGCATTCGATGTGTCTTTAAGTTTGTGAAAATAACTATTGGACCAGGTGAAAATCTTACTTACGATTTTGATAACAAAGCAAGGTTAGTGGATAAAGGCCGCAAACAAAAACAAAGAGTTGATTTTAATGAAGTCTTTTCGACCGTAGTTATGCTTAAATCTATAGGAATCTTATTGACTATAGTCTTATTTCATGATTATAAAATCTAACAGGTAGATGTTTAAAAAACATTTCTCAATGGAAATTTGCTTGAGGATGTGAAAATGATATAACCTGAGAGTTTTGAATCCAAGATATCTCCTAATCAAGTATGTAAGTTGCAAAAGTCAATTTATGGACTTAAGTAAGAGTCATCGAGTTAGAAAATCCATTTCGATGAGACAATCAAAGAGTTTGATTTTATAAAAAATTACGATGATCCATATGTTTATATAAAGGTTAGTGAGAGTGCAATTATCTTCCTTAGTGTTTTATGTAAATGACATATTACTGATTTGAAATTACATACCAATGTTCTAGTCTTTAAATATTTGGTTGTCTAAGAACTTCTCCTTGAAGGATATGGGATAATAAGTGTAATATCCCGTTACTGAGGTGACGGGTATATTTGTAAATTTGGATCAGGTTAAGATTGTGTACAGGCTAATGTAAATTGTGCATGCATTATAAAAGTTATA
>JANZLF010000007.1:859191-873242 GCA_026546835.1 Erythroxylum foetidum | reverse complement strand
CTCAAATCTGGGGTACAATCAAGAATAATAGAAAAGTATTTCGCCTCTTTAATGATCCTTATGATAGAACTTCTAACGTTATGGGTCAACAGAGAAATCAACTCATTTTGAATTTTGTGACCAAGATAATGATGATGAATTTCATGATTTTGAATACGTTTAACATGATCTTGCATTGTCACATCAAATCCAGCAATCTTCTCAATCAATCCTAAAAAATTACCATTACCATCTTGGTAAAGTTTCTCATTGGATCATCGAAAGGGTAAATTATATTTAGCAAGATATTTCACAGCAGGAACTATTCTTATCAAAACTTGTCTCCAACATTCTTTCTCCTTTGCAATTTCTTGTTGCAAATCTTTATCAACTGTTTGATTTTTGCTCAATCTCACTCATAATTCATTTCAGGTTCTCATATTAATCATATGCTCAATGCAATTCTCATGTTCTTTGAGTCTCTCACTAAGATGCTTCCAATCTCTAAATCCGTTATTACTTTCAAAGCTTAAGATTTAGATGAAAAGATCTGCAACTATTAAATGCTAAAAACGTTGTAACTTGTAACTTACGTTGCTCCCTTAGGCAATGTTTTCTCCACCAGACAACACCAACGTTCCCCCCATTAAATACCTTATTAAATACTTCTCTACCAGACAACACCCATTAAATACCCATTAGGCATTAGAGGGCCCCTTTATGTGGTGGGCCCTGGGCAGGGGCTCTGATCAAGACGGTAGTCCTTAGGATGCCATTTGTCCAACCATAAGAGTGTAGATCCTCTATTACCAACAGCATAAGAGAAAATAGTCTTCTTCTATAACTAATACCTACTCCAACCTATGCTTAGACCATAATGCTTCAGCCTATATCTACTAGAAGAAAAAGGAGCTCATTTATCCCCAAAAAAATCCACAAGGGTGGTGCCATTTAGCTACCCCAGTTTGGAGAATCTCTAATAAAGGGGAGATTGTAGAGGAAAGGGATTTAATAAATGCTTGATTGATTATATATTTTTCTCCTTAATGCTTAATGATTAATTTTATGTTGTGTTTAAGATACTTATTTTGGTTCATATTGTGTTTTAGATACAAGTTAGAGGAATAAGAATCAAAATGAGCTAAAAACAAATCCTTAGAGTTGTTCTTAAAATGTTTGATCTTATTTACTTGCGTTAAAGTAAGAAATAGATGAACTAGGGTGAAGATGTGATAAAGAATATAAGAATTGAAGTTATTACAACTTACACAGTTATGTATGAGACTATGAAACTCAGTGGAAGTGCATAGGAGTGCGAAGATGCTATTTTGAGCATCTCTACAACCAACATGGCTGTTTATGGACTTACACAACCATGTAAGTGAACTACATAGCTGTATAAGTGACTATATAGCTCATTGTGAATGTGTAAGTTCATGATTTTTGCAATTTTCATAAACAAGGTCACTTGCACACCCGTGTATCTAATCATGTATAGTGGAAAAACCTTAATTTTTATTATAAAAGGGCATTTAAGATGCCAAATGCAGGAATGAAGAGTTTAAAGGCACGAAAGGGAGTATATTTCTTTCCCATTAGAGAGCTATGAGGAGCTAAACTTTACTCTTCTGGTTCGAAGGGGATATCAAGGATAACAAACATGTTTGGGCATTTCTTAATTTATTAATTTTTTTCTCACTCTATTTTGGAATTGATTTTTTTTATTCTATGATTAATGTTTTTGGATTTATGTATGCATGATTAATGCTTTCACTCTGAAATAGATTATTTATGTATGAACCCATAGCTAAAATCTAGATTTCAATAAATAATCGTTAAAACTCTAATTCACTTGTGGTAAACTAATGGTCATGTATAATTAAAGATAACATAACATAGGTTAAATGATCTGAGTTTATTTGGTTGTTACGTATATTAATTTGTTTTCCTACTGCGTAATTGATTCTCACATTAAATTTAAAGAACTTATTTTAGGTTGTTTGATAATTGGATATAATTAAAGAGCTTGTTTTAATTAGATACAACCTAAGAAAAAATTAGAATTAACAAAGCTTTTAGTAATATATTGTTAATAGTTTGAAAGAGAGGTCCAAGAACAACATGACTATTAATTATGGTCACTCATGTGAAGGTTAAGATTAAACCAAAAATTGGATTTGAAACCCATTTGTCAATTTTATCACTTTAATATTGCTCGATTTTATTTATTTTTAATATTTTAGTTTTACTTTTTTTTTGTTAACCAAATTCTTCTAAAACATTGATTCATTCATTATAAAAGCTAGACACAAACTCTCTGGGGAAAAAATCTCGGCTTACCATTACTACAAATTTAGTTGTACAGAGTTAGGTTTTATTTTCTGGTATGTTTGACATGTATCAAGAAATTTGGCATTGTTTTATGGGAATTAAGTGATTTAGTTTTTTTTTTGTTTTAATTGGTGTTTTGTATGTATATTTGTTTATAATTAGTTTTTACAGTTATTTCTCAATCTTTTTATGTTGGCTAATGTTTATATATGGTAACAATGAGATCTCCTCACCAAGAACCTATATAATTTGATCCCGAGATAGAAAGGACATTATGAAGGTTGCAAAGGGAAACATAACAACTTTAAGAATACAAAAAATACTTAAATTTGAAGAAACCATGGCTAATCTAAGAACTTTAAGAGAGTTAGCTGCCCCAGATTTGACTCAAACGCCTTTATGCATCACTTTTTCAAATTTCATTAAGCATGTTACTTTTGAGCTTAAGTCTGGCTTAATCCATGTTTTGCCTAAATTTTATAGTTTTGCAGGTGAGGATACTTATAAGTATCTCAAGGAGCTCAATATAATATGTTTTAGTATGAAACCTCCAGGGGTGACGGAAGATCATATTATTTTGAAATCCTTTTCATTTTTATTAAAGGATATAACAAAATACAGGCCTTTTAATTTACTTGTAAGGAGCATTAGCACATGGATCGAAATGAAGAGACTACTTTTGGAGAAATACTTTCCAGCATTAAAGACAACCAGCACAAGGAAAAACACTTTTAGGATAGGGCAATATCATGGAGATTCCTTTTATGAGTATTGGGATGCTTAAAGTTTGCGTCAACTACCCTCACCACAATATCACTTAACAATTCCTCATCTAATACTTCTACAAAGGACTAATGCTTACGGATAGGAGCTTAGTAGATGTAGCAAGTGGTGGAGCACTGTGTGAAAAGACTCCCATAGATGCTAGAATTTTAATTGAACGTATATTAGCTAATACTTAATAATTTGTCATTCACAACGATGTTCATCAAGTAAATGAGGTAAACAATTCATCTATAAAACATCATTTAGATGAACTAACATCCTTTTTTAGGTCAATTACTGTAAGCCAAACATAAATAAAACGTTGTGGTATATATGCAAATGTGAACATTCCATCATATAGGTGTCAAACCCTGTAAGATGGAAACGTAGAGTACGTTAATGCTATAGGGGGAAATTTTACCCAATGATTCAACCTATATTCCCAAACCTATATCCTAGCTTAGAGAGATTACTTGAACCTAAGTTATTAAGGGATTAGGTAGAAAAACTACTTCCCAAATAAGGTCGTAGGATAAACAACAATTTTAACATAGACAATAAGCCTCCTACTTTATCTCAGGTATTCCATTAGAAGATATAGTTAAGTCCTTTGCAACTAACACTTTGCAATTCCAACAAGATATATAATTGTTTCAGTAGGAGGCCAAATCTATATTTCAGGAAATGATATCTAGCATTTATAATTTAGAGAACTAGGTGAGCTAGATGGCAGTAACTATTAACCATTCAGAAGCCCAAAGAGGAGGAAAACTACTATCATAACCTGAGATAAATATGAAGAGTGTTAGAGAAATCACCTTGATGAGTGGTAGGAAACTTGAGGATTTTAAAAGGGTTACATAAAGGATGGCTAGTGAAGAAGAAATTGAAATGGAGCTTGAAGGATAAAAAGATATATCATCTAGCTCAAAGGTAAATGCTAATTCCTCATTTATCGTTCAGAATAACCCTACATCTTTGCCTAGTAGGTTAGCAAATTCAAATAAGAAGGGTAAGGATAAGGAGATCTAGGAGACCTTTTAAAAGTTTAAGGTAAAAATGTCATTGTTAGATGCGATCAAGTAAGTTTGCAATTCCAACAAGATATATAATTGTTTCAGTAGGAGGTCAAATCTATATTTCAGGAAATGAATTCTAGCATTTCTAATTTAGAGAACCAGGTGAGCTAGATGTCAATAACTATCAATCGTTCAGAAGCCCAAAGAGGAGGAAAACTACCATCACAACCTGAGATAAATATAAAGAGTGTTAAAGCAATCACCTTGAGGAGTAGTAGGAAACTTGAGGATATTAAGAGGGTTACACAAAAGATGGCTAGTGAAGAAGAAATTGAAAAGGAGCTTGAAGGATAAAGGGATATATCATCTAACTCAAAGGTAAATGCTAATTCCTCATTTATCGTTCAGAATAACCCTCCACCTTTCCCTAGTAAGTTAGCAAATTCAAATAAGAAGGATAAGGAGGTCTAGGAGACCTTTCGAAAGTTTAAGGTAAAAATGTCATTGTTAGATGCAGTCAAGTAAGTGCTAAGGTCTGCGAAATCCCTTAGGAAATTATATACCGACAAGTAGAATTTGAAAGGTAATGAGATGTTTAGGACGGGTGAAAATATTTCTACAGTCTTTAAAAATACAATAAGTCCTAAATGTAAGGACCTATGCATGTTACTATTCCTTGCAAAAATGGTAACACTAATATTAAACAAACCATGTTATATTTAGAAGGATCAATTAACGTTATGTCTCATTCCATGTAAACTAATTTAAATTTACGCCCATTAAAAAAATAGTATTATCATTGATTGTACTAATGTTTATCTAGATGGGGTGTTTGAGGATGTTATCTTACTAGGGAGAACATTTCTTAATATGACCCAAACTAAGATAGATGTTCATGACAATACCCTTTTGACGAAATTTGATGGGGAAAGTTACTCATTTCAATATTGTTGATGTCAATAAGCAACCATAAAATAACCATTCTATTTTTGCAATTAATGTGAATGACCCTTCAATATAGGATGATTGTGAGTGGAAGTGGATAGATAAACTAGAAGCAGTTTCAATTAAGAAGAGGAACAAAGGTTTCAATGTCTCAAGGAAAGGTTCTATTGTTAGTTAAAAGGTTTTTTATTGTAATGGATACAAACTATTTTTGTATAAATTATGTCCTTATTGGATTGATCTTTTTATGATTTCTAATGTCCCTGCAATAGAAATTAAGAGTCTAAAAACAGGGAAGATATTGCATGTAAGTGTTCATCGACTCAAGTCTTATCCTGAAGAATTTCAACCAGAGATGCTGAAGCTATAATTCCTAGAGATCAAAATTTTTATCACTTGATGAGGAGAACATGGAGTTGATTAAACAACCATTACTTCAGAGGCAACCTAAAGGGAGTTTGTTCCTTTTTTTACATTTTAAAAAAAAATTCTTTAAATGCTCTATTTCTCACTTTTATTGTTATATTTGGGACAATGTAAGTTCTAAGTGTGGAGGTAGGGTACTGTTTGTTTTAAGTTCTTTTTTTAGTATTAGAAAAACATGATCTCTTTTTCTATTGCCTCTAGGACTATATAAGTATAATTTGAGTTTAGAATTAACTAGAAAAATTCATGAAAACTTAGGTATGTATTCTAACTTTTGTGATCAGTCAATATATGTTTTCTTTAGAAGAGTAGTGATAAGTAGGTTGACATAAGCCAATGAGATTTTGATCCTTTTAAACTAACACATATAAATCAATATCATTGTCTTTTGTTTATGTATGACTTTCATGACATGTAAATCCTGACTTTGCCTTGATTTTCTATTTAATACCGCATTTGTATAACATGCATTAACATGAAATGACATAAGCATTATTTATTTTAAGAGCTATATTGGACAAATAGGCTACCTAATGATATGATTTTTCATTTTATTAAGCCATGTTGAGTTTATTAGCCTTTTCTTTTTAGCCTAACCATCGATGCCTTTAACCTAACCAAATGTCTTATTTAAGCCTTAAAGCTGGTGGAGCATTGAGTTGTTGATGTTTGTAGATGCACAAAAGCATAAGTATGAGGTGTGTTTATAAGCAGGTTGGTTATAATTGATGGAATGCAAGTAGTTTCTTTCAATTTTTGTCATAAAAAAAGAAGAAAAATAGAAAAGAAAAGAAAAAGAGAATAAAAGAAAAATCGAGGAGGAAAATAATTTATTTTGTAAAGTAATTCATGTTAGTATTTCCTTATATAAAGTGGTATGAAATGGGTGAATTGATTGTGATGTAAATAAGGGAGAAGTTATGAAAGGTCATTCCTTTTGGTTATAATGTATTGTTAATCATTAGTTTTAAGGGTGATTCCTCCTAATTCCTGTTGGCCAATGGAATGATGATAGATGCATAGTTGATCATATTTATATCTTATAATTGATGTATTTTAGCTTGAAAAATTATGCTTTTATTGCATTTTTGGTACTTAATTCACTTTAAGTGTGTTTATAGAATACAATTGCCTTTATTAACATAAAGGAGAATAGTTTAGAAGAAAAAATGACATAAAATGAAGCTTCGAAGCACAGAAGGGGTGCACAATCATGCATCATCCTATGCACATCTCTCATGTCATGTAGATTTTCAATTTCAGAGATTTTGATTATGCATGGTCATGCATCAGCCCGTACATTGGTAAAGTTTACTATAAAAAGACGTTTTAAAGGTAAACAGGGGGAGGATACGCACAAAGTTGTTCTAAAACTCACGTAGGCAACTCAAGGGTGATTTTGATATACAGAAGTAGAAAACATGAATACTTTATTGCAAGATCCATCGAAATACAAGATCAAACCTCTACCTCACAAGAATACTTAATAAAAGACAAACAGGGAGATTTAGAATTATGAACTCATTTTTTTCAATTCGTTTTTCTTTTTTATCTTTTATTTAATGTTTTATCATAGTGTAACTAAATTTCTTTAGTGTTTAGATTGGATGAACCCTATGTTGATACTTTAATATGATTTGATTCTTTTATTAATGCAATTGGTTTGATTGATATATTATGATCTGATTATGTGTTTTATTTCTGTTCTAATAGATCTGAAATATTAGATCATAATAGATTTCATACATAGAGATTGAGAATCCTATTTATGAATAGATCTACATTAATTCAAAGGAGTTGACTTCACCTCTAGAGATAAGATGATATAAATCTCCTAGATTAGGGTCAAACCTAATAGAGGGATTCATAAATTAGTGAAGCAATCCTATAAACTTTAAAATGAGTAATTTGGTTGAAAAACTTAGGTTAGTTGTTAGTAGACTCAAGTTATACTATTAGCATGCCATAAGAATTTCCACGTTTTGATAAATCAATAAAATAATTGCATAATAAAAGATCAATCAGTTAAAGGTCTTAGGGGGATTTAAACCTAAACACTAATTTTCCAATAGCAACAATTTACTGAATGCTTCCTTAATTCTCTAATTTAATCTTGCTTCCCATTTCTTTTACTTGTTTAAGTTTTGTTTTCTTTTAATTAAAAATCACAAGCAATTCGTAGACTAAATAACAGGATCACGGTAACTACCGGTAATCATTGTTCTTATAGGATTGATCTGTATTTGTCGACATTAGCTACAGCTCCATCATGTACTTGCGGTTAAGTCAATATTGACTAACTCAAAAAGAGTCAATCAAGTTTTTTTGAACTAGATTATTAAATTTTATGAACTCATATCTTGAATTGTTAAAAATCTGTCTATGAATGCTATGTTTCATTATTGAATATTGATTTGAATTGATATTAAAAAGGATGATAATTATAATAAAATTGCTTTTCAAAGTCATATTTTTAATAATGATTGAAATATTCAAATAGAATCATATTACATATTATTTACACACATAATACTCATCTTTTTATTGAGTTTTTGAGACTAAGAGCTAAACTTTCGTAAATTTTCAGCTCTTGTTATTCTTTCATGTGTGCTATCATTTGTGGTAGAATAATTCTAAAACTTGCTTTTATTATACATATTGAGATCATAGTTGTTTAATTATAAGCATTGAGATAATGAAGGCACTTAAATTCGACAACATTTTAAAGCCCATTTCTTTGAAAATTACCACATCTTTAAATTTACCTTTAGGAATAACCAAGTTGAGCCTTAGCCTTTTTTATTGATTAAACCCACATATTAACCTTTATCTTATTTTTATTTGAAGAATTTTTTATTGTTTTAAACCTTGAAGGTTATTTACTTGTTGAAGACTTGAAATTCTTGAAAGGTCTAATATTTCTTGAATTGTGGTACTGAATGCTTACAATTGGTTTTATTAAAAAAAGAGAAAAATTGTGAATAAGTTTATGGTACCAATAGAGTTGCAATGAAAGGACCTATGTGTATTTGTAAACAAGTATTGAAATATTTATATAGTAAATTTCCTTTAATTTACCCTTTTTATCATCCTAATCATACCATACCTAAGCCCTATGACATCTTGTCTAAAGGCCTTTGGATTTTTGTTTCTAGTCTATCTATCAGTGGTGGAGAAGTGATTTTATTGCTAGCCTATGGTAAGAATTCTACTATGTCTTGATTGAGAGTTTTAATCTTTTCACCCTCTGAGTTGATGGAATATAATGATGTACATTATGAATGGACATATCGAAATTGATGAGGGATTGACGTGTAAGATTGATAATTTGATTATAATTTGCTTAAGGACAAGCAAAAGCTTAAGTATGGGGATGTTTGATTGAAGCATAATTGATCATATTGACACCTAATATTTGATGTGTTTTTGCTTGATAAATTATACGTTTATCGTATATTTGGTGCATAATTAGCTCCAAGTGTTCTTACATAGTACAATTGCTTCCATGAACTTAAAGGTTAAGAATTCGGAAGAAAACAGGACATAATAAACATAGAAGGTATGCATAACTGTACATCATCTTGCGCACGTCTGTCAAGCCATACAGATTCATAATTTTCAGAGATTTTGGTTATGTATGATTTAATGCAACTAATTCCATACCAAAAATGGTAAAGCTCAATACTGAAAATAGGGTGTAACAATCAGTTGCCAAAAAAGGGGGGGAAAGTAGGTTTGATGATTAAAGAATCCTATAGAGAGGTTAGACCCTCTCTCACTGAACAAATACCCACACTTTCCCAAGCCTCGTATGCTAAATTGAAACACCTTCACTTATAGGCATTAAACGCTTCATACTTTAGTTATAGAGGTTATTAAGATCAATTATATGAATGTTACCTTCTCTCTTACTTAAAAATACAATGTTATTATCAATGGTTCTAAAAATAATGCATAATTTTCCTTCAAAATATATTTTATAATATTTATCACGTAGTTGACTTACACTTAATAAATTATACACTAAACTTTCTACTAAAGTTACATTATCAATTATAATATGATTTTCTTTACCAACATTCCTAATGCTAATTATCTTACCTCTAGGATTGTCTTTAAGGTAGTCAATGTGTTTTAGGTACCTAAATAAAATTGGGTCTTTGATTCTAAATCTCCTTCTTTTTAACCAATATTCTTAAAGGTTCACTTACCATTCTTTGCTAAAGGAAGCCAAATTTATCAATATGTACAATACTGTAGCAAAATGATAAATTATGCCATATGTTTGACATGAATTAGTTCCATAAAGGTGAGGCCCAATGTTGTTGTTTATATATGCATTTCTTTAAATGTTAAAGTATTCTATTTTATTTAGATAAAAGTGATCTTTAAAATTCTATTATGTACGAAAAATGTTTCTTTGATTGTTTTTATGCCTATAATTAATGTGAGCATATTTCAAGAAATTATGCATATCATGTAACCTATTAAATGTGTTACAATCGCTTTGTTGGTAATTGAACTTTAGGCCTCAATTGGGACCTATACAAAACGCATATACCTTGCTTTTTAGCCTAGCATGTAAATATCTAAATGATGATGCACAATGCTCATTTACTATCTCACGTAAAATATCATTATTATACATGTGTTCCTTTGCACATATAGTCTTAGAGTTGGGTCACTCCCGTAAGCTTACCCAATCACATACCTATTGGTGGAATTCTTTAGAACTCTTAGAATGCTTTCAAGTTTATTACTAAACCTCCTTTTTAAATGACCCGTTTATGTATTAACATAAATTAGTTATGATTGTCAGCAATGTCTTTACACTTAGATCTTTGATGATATGCAATTCACTATTTGTATTTTCATTTTCACTCATACATGCATCTAAATGCCCTCTAGCCTATTTAAGGTTGGAAGATAGCTTCTTCCTTTTCATACTCATACATATAAACTAATTGCAAAGAGAGAAAATAATTTATAATTTTTAACTTAATTGAGAAGTTTAAATTACTTCAAAATTAAATATGAGATTAAAACTATATTTTTATCATAAACCTGATATAGTCCCAACTAAAATAAGTAAAACATTAAATCCAGCAGTTCTCTTTTTCTTCTGGTTTCTGAACACTTGTATTTAACTTGGAACTTGCCTTCAAATTGGAAAATTAACTCGCCTGATCAAATTTATCTTTTTACTCGTTTCTGATTTTTTAATCTCAAATTGTACAATTAGAATGATCTAAGTAAAATATAGCAAGCTTATTATTCAGCTGTGATTCTTTTTAAACCATAATCCTGGTTGATATCTTAAATGGGTCAGATTTTGAGTGGAACACTTCAAAGATAGAGCCACGCTCTGCTCAAGACCGCCTCGCTTACTCAATCGGTATGCTCAAGACATTGGAATCAAAGGATACGCGTGCCGTTCAAATGTAAGCTTTAGGGCCTATATTGTACATAGTCTTCCTTAGGGGCAAATCAATAAATAGAGGGAAGGCAAACTTGCACTTTCAAAACTGAGTTTATGTGCATTTCCTTCAAATAAATCAATGCACTATCACTTCAAAGAAATGACTCTAAACAGCACCACGAACAGCACAATGAAGCATCAACGGACATGAAAGCTTGATCACAAGAAATCCTCTGACTGAAACCACCAAGTTTCTCTTGCACATGAATCAAACATGTTACAGGTAATGTGCATCCAACTCATTTATCAAGCAGTAGTTAAAACGTATGAAAGTCATCATCTTCAGAGCTTATAGCTTCAAATGCGACCAACACAAGCCTGCACATTTAAATCTACCATCAACATGGGTACGACAGGAAAAAAGGGAAAAGAGTTGGAGTAATGGGAAGCAAGTAATTTATGTTCTTTCGGAAGACATGTAAAGATGTAGTAAGGAGAAAAAAATGCACCAGTCACATGAAATCTTCACCTCAAAATCAAAAATAAAACTTAGATGCCCCAGATCCCAAAAAAGTATGCAGAAAATCATGTTAAGAAAAGAATTGAAAAGTACTAGAGATTTTAAATGATTCTTAAGATTCTTCAAATACATAAAGCAAGAAGTCTTGAACTTTAGGGGGAACGCCACAATAACATGTAACACAATCAAGTTTATGAATCAAGAGCAGTAATGAGAAGACATTCATACGCATTACACAGCATATGCATAACTTGTTTTTGGTCAAGATATACATATCTAATGCATAACTATACTAAATAATAATTTAAAGAATTTCAAACTAATAAACATCAACCTAAGAAACCATCATAGTCAGCATATGCTAACCTTTTCAAAAGCAGAGAAAATTACATACGGAGACTGGATTTCAATCAAAGTTTCTAGAATTCAAGATAAGAAGATCGAAAGTCTAATTCTTCATAGAGGTACAGTGATAAGCTGCCTGCAATAACTCTACACCCAAATGGAATAAAAGGCCTCAATTAGAACCAAAAACTACAACAACTTGAGAAATCCTATACCAAAGAATCACATTTAATGATGATAAAACAGGCATCACAAACAGAAGGTGCAACAAACCTGATCATTATAATGCACAAGAAGATCAAGTAGAAACCAAGTTTCATTATCCTACATTTCTTCTCAAAATTAAGATTTCTGAAAACTTCGGTGACATCAAGAAGATGTTGTCGTTTCATCAACCTGAATCAATTGAAAAGAGTAATTAAATTTGAGTTAATGTAGCATAGTAACCAAGAAACACAGCAAGAAAGGCAACAGAAGTAGAATAGTGAGAGCTGAAGCAAAGAATGACGAAGCAAAGGAAAAAGTAGGTTCAGAGATAAACTAGTAGAATAAGTACCCAATCCATTAAGAAAACCAGTAGTCCAAGTATTTAGAGCATAATAAAGCAAACTGATACAAGTGCATAAATTTATAAAGGAAACAATAATGTAAAATGTCAAAATAATGCCAAAGAAAAAAAATATCTAATATAGAATATACTAAATGGGTCCTACAAAGGAAATATAACCATCCAACTCACGCAACCAAAACCACAAGTAACTTTATTTCACGCCATCAAATAATTCAACCATTGACTCTGTAATTTCTGACAGTTTTTAGTGTCATTAGAAAACATGAATGAGCTTATGATAGTTTCAAATCACTTGCAGTTGTGACATATGTAGTTGATAGACATCTCGTGCACAATTGGCTAGCCACAAACACAAACTGTTAATAGATAGTAACTAATGGCTCCGATACCGACAGAAAGAACTGAGCCAACTATTCGTGGTTCTGCAAGATAGCTAAGCAATTTAAAGCACAATAACAAACTTACTGAAAAGGCCACTAATTTCACTGGCAATCAGATATTTTGTGTTGAAGCAAAAATATTTGAATCCGAAGTCTAGATATGCAATCAGAAGTAACATGTCAACGCAAATCTAAAATAACAGAATTGTTTCGTATTATGAAAAATTGTTTCATGTAAAACAAGTTGATTTTTGATGCACGAGCAAGTTCTACATTACAAAAAAGGCATGTTAGTTTCCAGCTCCGGAAAAACTCACAGCATTACGTGATAGCAAAAAAGCGGCAGAGCTATGAGGAACATGAACCAGTGGCCTGTTAGGAGGAAAGCAATGCAGAGTGCCCATTGCAAAAAAAACTCGGGCAGTATCCACTTGTTAACAAGAGCAGTTGCCTCAAATGGGTTCAAGTCATCGGCCTCCAAATCCGTCAGGCAGATGAGCTTCAGACAGTTAAAAATTAATTTTAACTTAAAAATGAATTTTAACCCAAAAATTCATCTTCAGTAGAAGAAAAGAAATTTCCAAAAGAAGAAGCAAAATTAGACAACAACAATGTGCTGATCACAAACCCCAGTGCAATCTTAGACTATAAAAAACCCTAACTCTAAACCCTAAACATAGTACGTAAACAGAAAATAAAAAAAAAAGGAGTTGGCTTTCTCAGAAACCGAACAGGTAAAGAAGTGGAAAGAAAGATAAAATAAAATAAGGAGAAAAACTAGGAACCTCGTAGAAGATGATTGCAAGTAGGCCAAGTTGAGCGAGGAGGCAGGAGAACCAGAAAAGCAAGTACCATGCCATTTAATTCAATTAATTAAGACTGTTTTGCTTGCTTAAATCAAATCAAATCAAATCAGATCATACTACTATAGCCATAGAGGGAGAAGCAGAGTGAGAGCGAGATGGTTACAGGATCCCGAAGGGAGGGGCTTCGGACTTCGGAGTTAAACCATGAACCAGACAAAGCCAAATTTAACCAAAAAGCGCTTATCATTATATTATTACTTCCTTCTATTCGTAATCGTTTTAAAAAAATACACGTTTATTAAGAAAGTTGATAAAATTATAGATATATCCTTATTAATACTCCCATAAAGTTACCTCGATAATCAACATCTTAAATAGAATTGTGAGAAAAATTACGTTAAAATTGTGATCTATATAATTAAAATAAGAGAGAAATAAAAAGTTATTTTAAAAAATAAAGTTATAAATATGCATACAAAGTCAAGAATGACACTTATTTTAAATAATTAAAATGTATCTAAAACGACTCTTATTATGAAACAGAG
>JANZLF010000007.1:793704-805212 GCA_026546835.1 Erythroxylum foetidum | reverse complement strand
AATTTTAATTATTATTTTAATATTTATATTAAACTTATATTTATTTATTATTAATTCATTATATAATAATAGACATTCATGTATTTTTGTTTCAATAATATATTTTATTTTTACTCATTCTTATAAATTTTACTTCTTATTTAGTATATACCGGTTGTATAGCGGTTCACTACCGGTTGAACCTCTAAATCTTAAACCTTTCCTTCGACCGGTTTAATGTCCGGTCCGGTTTTTAAAACATTGAGATTGCATGTGTGCTCTAGATTGTAATTTTTGAACTTTAAACACTTGTCTTTTCTATCAAATGAAGCATATAGCTCAAATGGATGGCTTTCAGTGCAACTATATCTTATCCTTTTTGCTTTAAACCTCTTGAAACTCAAGTTAAATATTATTGCTATAACATACTCATAAACCACATCTTTAAAGTTTTTTGCCCGATCAAATATCATCTCTAACAACCATTTACTTGTAATAAATCCAGAAACATATATATTAGTTTCATTAGGTCTCCTCAAAGCAGTATTTAGTTCTTCAGCATTGGGATTTTCTTCACTAGATAAGAAAGTACTAGGATTATAACTAAGAGTCAATATACATTATGTCATAACTTGCATCAGTACTAACGTTAAATTATGAGCCAAATTCACCTTTATTAGGACCTAATTGCCTCCATCAAGAACACCCAATTCACCTAAAGTTTAAGGATGCAACTCAATTCCATTAAGAGCACCCATATCAGAATCAGTATAATCACCCAATTTATAATCACTAATAGCTGATTCTTCATCTCCCAAATCTCCTCCATCATCCAAATCATCATCAAGATCAATTTTACCTCCCACATCCCCTCTAACATCAGTTTTACCTCCCAAATTATTACCTACATCAATTTGACCTCCCAAATTAACACCAACGCCATAATGACCTCCTAAATCAACACTACCACCACTATCACCTCCAAAATCATCATTAACACCATTATCACATCCTAAATCAACTCCTACACCACTATCACATCCCAAATCAACTCTAGTATCACCTTCTAAATCAACTCCTACACCACTATCACATCCTAAATCAACTCCAGTATTACTCCCCCCTAAAATTCACAAGAATCTCATTTTTATGTCAATTATCATTCCACGTTAACATTGGTATGAGTAGTGTTGGTTCATCTTTATGATCCAAATAAACATCGATTATATCAATGCACCTCTAACAATTTAATCAAATCTAATACACTTTGACTGGACTTTAACTTCCTCAAGCCTTCTTCTAATCCTTTATCAAGAATCAAATACCATACACTAACAATATTTTTATAGCCTAATAAAGAACCTATTTCACATACCTCTCTCAAAACCATATAATTTATGTCATATTGTAAAAAAAATTATGGTGCCTTACCTATATAATTTAGTGTATCTTTCTGAGTAAAAGGTCAACTATAAAATAACCTTATACTAGCTCTTCCATTTATTGCCATCTTATATAGATAAATAAAAAGAAAATAGTCTATACTATAAAAAAAAATAACATATGCATATAAACCATATTGCAAGAAAACAACACAATACACAACTGAAAAAAGACCATATTGATTAACTAATGTTCATCAACTATATTGAAAATTCAAATGATATATATACCATATGGTGAGGCTAACCTTTATCATCTTTTGAAAATGTAAAAGGAAATGATTGCGACTATTAGCATTTATCATATTTATCAAAAACTTCTACCTCACTAAAGTGTAATGAAAAGCTAATATATTGAGTAGATAAGTTTGAACAAACAAAGACTAATAAAGCCCTTTTATATTAATCAAATCCCTAATAAATAGTTATTACAAGATTTTTATAAGATAGACTCCACATGCTAGAAAAACCACATGGACTAACCTTTTGTGTTAATCAAATCCCTAATCTAGATTAACCCATCTTGCACTTTCACATTCATTTCATCTCATTCTCTTCACTTTATCTATATAAGCTTTGTAGTTTCTTTATTAATTGGTTTTTACCACAATTGTTGAGACTATATAATTGTAACATATTTTTAGGTTTTTAACTTAAAATCAATTAACTCTTTAACTTCTACTTGCAAATTAATATATGTTTCTATTGTATACCAGTTACAAACCTCATTGATCTTAAATTTAATATAAAGCTTTATTGATGTCGTTCTATAATTAAATGTTTTTTCATTTCAATCAAGATCTTGTGGCATACATATACCTTGGGTATTTCATCAACTTACACATTGTAAAATTAATTAAACCAATCATTAACTTTCATCTTCTGAAAAAAAATAAATTATGAAAAGTAAAGCGGTTGAATAAAAGAAGTATACATCAAATTACACTTACATTTCTATTATAACACTTATTGGTCACTACTAATTACTAGTCACAGAAAAATAAAACACAATAGAATCTAGTTTATTACTTATCTATATGTTATATTGCTCCAAGTAGACTATAACTTGTAACACTGCTTAAATTGTAATTTGATCCTATCAATACAAACTTCAATTCATAAAAATAAAAAGAATATAATACACACTCACACACATACATAAATAAAGTTTTGAGACCCTAATAAGGTTTCTTATTTTTCTTTAAGAAACTTAAACCTTTAACTAGTAAGAACAAATTAAAATAGAAATATCATCCTTTTCTGCGTCATTTTCCCCGTTATGATGATAGTTGATCAATAATTTTCCTCTTGTTACTTTCTCTTTCTAATATGATGTTGATAACCTTAACTTCCATACCTATCTTTTGAACTTCCTTTTTAGTTACCACCGAATAATTAAGAATTTGATGGTCATATGTTGTCACCATGTAAACGAACCATCAAGATTAACAAGCATACTTACTAGCAAGTCACAAATAGACACAAAATTTTATTTATGCAAAATATGACCAACCTGATTAAGTTAAAATAGTATTACAAATTCTTGTGGAGTTACAACATTTGACTGAAAAAATTACATTGGCTCTCAAAGATAAATTAAGGAACTGAGATAATACACATGTATGTGTTGGACCACGAACGTTTAATTTTGTATTCTAAAACACAAGGGACGATAAGGGAAACCACCTTCCTTCACTATCTTTGCCTCTATAGAGAAGAGTTTGAGCTCTATAAATATAAAAATTATTCTTTATTCATAGACAATGTCAATAAACAATAAATAAGTAAAATGAAATATGAGATTATTGTACCTTTGAAGCCACAATACACTAAATCCTCTAAACAAGTCACAATTGGAGGACAAAGTTGCCAGAAGAATAGTCTAAATTGATGAAGAAGGAGGAAGAAGTAAGAAAAAATAATGGAATTTAACAAAAATAGAGGAAGAAGCACGAAAAAATAATCAAAGACCATGAATGAATAAAGAAGAAAGTGTTAAAAGTATTAGAGATTTTAAGAAAGTTAGGAATTTGATAATAATGGAGATTAATAAGTTTTTGTGTGTTTCTTTAAATAATTAATAAATTAATTCTTTTAAAACTTAAAATTAATAATTATATTATATGTATTAGCATTTGAGTGTATCTGGCATGCTACGTGGACTAACAACATAACATGAACATAGTGTTAATTGAGCAGAGACATGATGGAGTGAGTTTATTATTTTTTTTGAGAAAAATTAAATATTGGGTCCTGTATATATTTCCGTTGACCCGCCGTTTCTCGGTGTTGTTAGTTTTGCTACTCATCAGTCTTTTCTGTTCAATCAAACTCTGTATGGCTCTGTCCTACACACACGAACTCGTTTACTTTTCGGTCTTCTGGCCCTGGTTGAACAATCCAAGCAAAACGGAGAGCTAAAGATTCAGTTTTGAAGAACAAAACAGTGGCAGAGGCAAAGATTCTTTGATATATCTTCAGAATCCTCAACGTGCCTGTAGAAAAGAAGGTGCTTTACACGGAACAATTACTTGTTCAAACTTCAATTTCGGATCTTTGACAAACAAATTTCTGAATCCCCTTATTTGTCTACGTACTGGGTTGCTTCTTTTCTCTGTTGTTAGGGTTTGTGGAACAGGAGACAAAAGTTAACTTGTGGGAGTCACCAACTTTTGGTTCAGTGTGAGATAACTGTTGTGTTTGTGGATTGTATTTACAGGAATATAAAAGAATTTAAAACATCGTCAGGATACAATACGTGCAGGGGTTGGTGGGGGGCCCGGAAATGGATCCTGGTGGTCGCTACGGTCTTCAGCAAGGATGGGATAATAACAGCGTAATTTGTGGTTTCCTCCTTAATAATCACATTAATGTGGGATCGTATATTCAACAAAATTTTAGGGCTCATGTGCTTGGCCATCTATTTTTGGGGCATCTCTTCCTTAAAGAATATAGAAGAAAGATGTGGGGGACAGTTGTGAGGATATGTAATGGATTTGCCTAACCCTCCTACCATCATTGATATTTGTTGCTGACATAGCTTATTCTGTTCAATCCACAGGCTTTGGAGGGATATGACACAGTTCACGATCCAAACTACCGGTGAGTTCTAATGATGCATATCATTATGATGATGAGATGGTCAAACTATGTGTAAATTTTTCATCTTCCTTCTTTTTATGTTATTCCAATCCCCTAGTGAATTTAAGATTTGCAAAGTTATGCAGTTTTTCCACTTGCCCTTTAGTTGTTCTTTTCCAATGTCAAGTGTGTGGCTTCATATATCATTTCTTCTCTTCCATCCAACCATATTTTATTATGTTAGGGTTGGCGATTTGTATGATGAGAGGAGTTTTTCGGATCAAAGACACTCAAGGGAAAATTTTTACCCAAAAAATAATTTCCATCGGGACATTGTGGAGAGGGAATATTATCCATCATCTCCTGCTGCTGTTTGGTCTCGTTCAAGACAAAGGAGTTATGAAGAAGAATATCCAGCTCACAGGGAGTCTAGGAGACATGAGAGACCATACATGGATTCATGTAATGATTTGGATGCTTTTCGAGATTGTGAGACTGATTCACTTCAGAAACGGGATGGCTATCAAAATAATGACAATTCTCGTAGTAGCGGACTTGGCAGGCGTTCTAGGTTTGGAGAGCGTGATTGTGAAGATTATGGGTATGATGATTATGACTATAAGCGTCGTAGTTCACATCAAAGTAGAGAGGCTAGTCGTGAAAGGGCCTGTGATAATGGTCGTTATAGTTATGACTCTGATCATGATAAAGGTAGTAGGAGAGGTGACAATTGGAAGAGGCATGGATCTCGAGATCGAGGGCATGATAGCAGAGGTTTGAGTCGGGAAAGGGTTCAAAGTTCTCAAAGACAATATGAGCGGTCTCAGTCCCGTGGACATGATGATCGGTTAAGGTCAAGGTCTCCCCGAGGCCGAAGTCATAGTCAAAATCAATGTGCAGATAGCTATGATGATAGTCATCAAGAGAGATCTGAAAAGTGCAGGGATCATGAGGAAAGGCATTTACGAGGGAGTTATTCTGTGGTATGTCTGATCTGCCATTTTTAGTAATTCTTTTGTAATTGCAAGTTCGATATATACTATGTTCAAGGGCCTTGACAAGGCACATTTCCTTTTTTGTAGGCCCCCTCTGCAACTGTTGTTGTGAAGGGTCTTTCACAGAAGACAACTGAAGAAGATTTGTATCAGATACTTGTAACTGCCTATCTATTCCCTTTCTTTTGAAGGTTTTACTTTGTCCCAGATTTTGATGACGTTAGTCGGTTTTCTCTTGCAATTAGGCCGAGTGGGGACCACTTCGTCATGTTCGTGTGATTAAAGAACGTAATTCTGGGATTTCTCGTGGCTTTGCTTTTATTGATTTTCCTTCTGTGGTAAATACCATGTAGAACCCTAAAATGTGCAGGCTTCATCTTTTTCAACAATTGTTTTACAAGGGTGCTTTCTCATGAACAGGATGCAGCATGTGCAATGATGGATAGGATTAGTGATGATGGTCTTCTTGTGGATGGAAGGAAGCTTCTCTTTGAGTATAGGTACCGTTTAATTGTTTCTATCATAGCGTGAAAATTTTGAATTGAAGTGCTCAAAGTTGATAATTTCAGAGATGGGGTTTTTCAAAGTCTAAGAAGCTTATATTTCACACGCTAAAATTATTACGATCATTTTTGAATTCACGAATGACTATTCTAATTAGTCTAATAATTTTTTTTGAATTACTGCTAATACTAATTTGTGTATTGTAGTTTTAGCATCAAAGTAGTTTGTTTAGGAATCACTCTTTAAGGAAAAGAAAGCAGTTTTCATCCTATAGAATTGTGGAGTCCTACTGAAATGAGAAAAGATTCAGTCCTTCAGTTGAAAGATTGGACAATTCTATATGCTCAGTTTGTAACAGCTTATAGTTTTAGAATGTGAATACTGTATTGATTGGATTGGATGTCCTACTGTTTGTGAAAAGGGTCAGTCCTTTATGCTAGAAATTGCTCAGCTCTATATATTGTCAGTTAATGACAGCTTGTTACTTCAGAATATGGTTACTGATTCTAAAATGACCTACAATATGAAGGAAAAATGTAATAAGGAAACGAATTAATGACTGAGGCAAAAGGTTGAACTTTAATGTTAGTTATAGTTTGTTACCAACATGCTTGGAACTATAAAAGTAGCCCTGACCCCCAAAGGAGAAACATTTAACTTGCTACGGGGTTTGTGTAAGAAAAATGGAACTTTGATTCTTTTGAAGTCCACAATTATGATCTGGGGGCCTGCAACTTCTATATTACTTGTATATTCTTTTATTCTAATACATTGTTTGAACTCAGTTTTTCTATAGATTTCACTCTTTTGGGTCCTTAAAAAATATTTACCTAAAACTTTGTTAGATTATGATACAAGCACAACTAGTCAACTAACTAAATTTTGGAAATTCATCACATCTATAGATACTAGCTGAGTGACGTGATTTGCATAATTGTTACATACTGTAATGGTTGCTTTTATGTTTTGTTCAGTAGTAAGCCAACTGGAGGGTCAAGTGGACCTTTTGGTCAAGACAATGCTATAAGATCTGGTCATGTCAAACGCAGAAACATGGCAGTTCCATCTGATTGGATGTGTACAATTTGTGGTTGTGTTAATTTTGCAAGACGGACATCCTGTTTTCAGGTTTGTCTTTCTTGATTGTGTTTGATTCATGCATCCTCTTTACATGGTCTTGTGAGAAACTATTGGCATGGATTTTTATATTGTTGCATATGTTTGGTTGTCTGTTGGCTTTATTAAATACTGTGGCTTTGTTATATGTTTCACCCGAAGTGAGATTGATATATTCTGTATTGTGCCTTTTGAAAATGACGTACCAGAAAGATATATGGTAATGTAAGCTAATATAAACTTTAAATTGGAAAAATCAAATATTAATTTATTACTATCCTTCAATCTTTCACTTGAAAAGAAGCATTTGTTTCATAGGAAATTATAATATATTGCATTGAGGAAGTCAAGGCACTCATGTTAGGATTCCTTGGCACCAAGGTGCAACATCAAGTAAAGATATTGTCTTGCAATTCCCAACTTCTATGCATTACAAACGACTTTCTCTAAGTTTCTTCTTCTCTTATAAATTAGCATATGCAGTGCATAATACTAGATCTAAGTTTAAAATTGTTGAACTGAATCTTAAGCATAATATGTTTATAAATGTCAAATGTCAAACGTATCCAGTGCACAGGTTCTCCGCTTTGTTGGGGTCTGGAGAGGGTTATAATGTACGCAACCTTCTCGTGTGTATTTTTACAAAGAGTCTGTTTTCGTGACTAGAACCTGTAACCTTATGATAAAAAAGAAGCAACTTTACTAGTTGCTCTAAGGCTCACCCTTAAGCATAATATGTTTATTTGACTAAATGCAACTATTTATTATATTTTTAAAAACTGTTTTGTTTGACTTAGGAGTGTTTTTTGGTCAGTACCTAAAACAATCCACATGTTCTAGCCCCTAGTTCTTTTGGCTACCTTGATTTCCATCATCCTTATAAGAAAGTTTTCATTTTTACATAAAAATCATTTAGTATTTGATTGTGTCAGAAATTGTGAAAGGATGTGAGTTATGTTAGAGATGGAACCCTTGCTGAAAATGAGATGGATTAGTAAGCATGTGGGTCTTGTCAATTGAAAAAAAAGACTACAAAGTATGTTAAGATTCTATCTAGAACTTGGAATTTATTTTTAAATTGGACTTAGCATAAAAGACACAAAGTGTTTCTTATTGTTTGATTTCCTACCTTTCCAGGAACAGAAGTTAAAACAAAGTTAAGTATCTGTTTGATATCACCCTCATTTTTTATCTATAACCTTGATTTTTGTTTTTTGGGAAAACATTTTTGGTAGTAAAAATGAGCACTATATGTTGACCTATTAAGCTCTTTTATAGCGGAAGAATATTAGTTATGTTAAGATGGTCCCATTGCTGATAATGACACAAGTTGGTAGCCATGCCACCTTAGCATAAAGCTCTGGAATTTCTTAATGTTTTCATACATTTCAAGTGCAGAAGTTAAAACAAAAGGCTAAGGTTCTTTCTGATGTCACCTTCTTTTTTTATCTATGATTTTGATTTTTTCTTGTTTTTGGAAAACATGTTTGGTAGTAAAAAATATGCTCTTTGGAGCTATTAATTTGTTTTATTTATAGTAGAAGAGTTTTTACTAATCAACAGTTGAATTTTTTTTTCATTTGATAATTGATCATTGAATGTGGAAAATTATGATGGTTTAGAATTTTTAATTAGTAAAATTTACAGGTTGGTTATTGTAAAATTGTTGTGGGAAAATGGTAAAGAATAATGCATGAACTAGTTGGTGATGAGAACACCAAATTGTATTTCAGGAGTTCTGAAAGTGCTTCTATAGGTTTTAAAAAGCTGTCGAAACTTAAACGAGGCAACTCAACCTGGAAGAAAAATTAACAGAAAACAAAAAATAGAACAGAACTAATATAATTTTGACTGTAGACTAAATGTAGGTTATATTTATTCGACATTTGTGTAAAAGCTGAACATGCCATTTTTCCATGTATGCTTGCATTTTGGAAAAGATTTGGATATATTAAATCAATACATTTACTTATCTGTTATTGTAGTGTAATGAGCCTCGAATGGATGATGCACCATCGGGAGATATAGCCTTGTCAAATCCGATGCCATTAGGAAAGAAAGGATTTGATTCAGGTTGGTTTAAGTTCTTACTTACACCTAACATGTCTATTGTCTATTGTCTATTGTCTATGTCATATAATTTATCAAGTTCTTTGTAATCAGGCCCTACACATGTTCTGGTTGTTCGTGGATTGGATGAAAATGCTGACGAGGAGATTCTTCGCTATGAATTTTCCAAGCATGCTCCTATCAAGGTGAGAAAATTTTACTTTCATTATTTGAGTTTACTGATTATTTACATCTTATAGATCTGTGGTGAAAACCTCTTGTCCATAACTTTTGCAGGATTTGCGCCTTGTTAGAGACAAGTTTACTCATGTTTCAAGGGGATTTGCATTTGTCCATTTTCATTCGGTATGCTAGTTTCTGGTCACTGAATTTCTTCAACATTTTGGCCTTTGTGTTTATTTCCATTTTGATTGGCAAAATTCCAAGTATTGTTCATTCTTAGTTTTCTAGAAGAACAAAAAGATATGAAGTATTGAAACTTTTGAAAACCTTTTAATAGAATGAGTGGTTAATGTCGTAGAACCATTAGATGGGTTTAATATGAATTTCTGCCACTGATATGCTGTATAATGCCTTTTTATTCTTCGAAGGCCCAATTTCATCAAGTTTTTTGTTGATTCTTTGTTTTAATCTTTGTACATTAGGCAATATTTGTTTTTGTTGGATTGCTGCCCATCGTGTACAAGCCCTGATATTTCACTGTACACTATTAGGCAACAACGTTAATATAAGAATTGCTGTGTCACATTTTTTGACAGCACACTGATCAAGTTATAGTTTGGATAAGAAAACTTCTTAATTCGTGCAGTACCTGTTACTATAACCTTTCAGGTATCAGCTCCTCTAAGGAAGAGTCAACTTATTGTGAAGATGATATACTTAACAAGGCTATGGCCATTTCTTGCGAAGTGTAATGTCTTCAAATGCAACTGACTGTTCCAGTCTCTAAATTCAAGGCTCTTGAACTTAACAACTTCTTTTCTCATTAAATTCAATGCAATCTAATAAATGAGGATTATTACCGCAAGATGACTGGTGTTTTTGTATAGATTATGAAGCTTGCAAAATTTTGGGCCTAAGCTCAAATTTGCATATAAAAAGTAGCTTAACCATGGATGATGTTTTGAGGAGAAATGGCAAATGGAAATTATTACCTACCATTTCATAGACCTTGATAACAGCTGGGGTAGGTGTGAAGTGTTTATTTCTGGTGGTTTATTATAAATGTAGTGGAGTAATCATTCATTTAATGGTTCTAGGTACAAAATGTGGAATATATTGATTAAGATTCAATTGGCATTGATATGTCCACCATGAGGATGGCCGGTGTACCAATATGATTTTTTCCCAATATTGTGCTTGCTTTCCTTGTAGAGAGATAGGAATTTTGGAGACAGAACATGGTAGAATAGGATCTATCAGAGGGGTGGTTCCTCCTCAATGTAAACATATAAATCTTCTCTAGGAAACTTGAGGAGGTGCAATGATTAAATGGTGTGGCAGCCAACTAATGCCAGTAGTTGGGTTTATAGAGTGACTGGTTGGATTTCTTTGGATGTGTATATGCTATAGTTTGTCTTCTTTTTACCCTCTGCAATTTAGTGCTTTCCAACCTGAGTGGGTGATGCTGGATGGTATTTGTTATTTGATGAGATATTTTGCTTCTATCATCTTATTATTTGATTGTTGGTTATTTCTATTTTTTAAGTATAGTGGCTAGCATTCGCAAACTAATTTGAATGTCTAAATTTAGGTGATGCAAGGAATAACAACCCTAAAGAACCAACAAATAAAATTGAAATCTTACCAAGAAAGTTAAATCAAACAATTGAGACTTACCTTTTTGACTATGGAGAACCAAGAATTGAATTCTAAAGGATTATGAATGTATCCTAAGTTTTGGGTTATTTCAATGAAGAATAAGTTTGAGAAGCGCTATCTCAATTGGAATAGACCAAGTAAAGACTCCAAATTCTATTATTAATGATGAAAGAGAAGACATATAACATTCACAATAAGGGTGTATGCATCCCACAACAAATAAAACATCAAAATGATCTATGGAAATCAGTTCTAATGAAAAATAACACAAAACAGTTGTTTGGTCCACGTCCAGGTTCGATTGACCTGACAGAAGAGGAACTCACTGGCCAGTCTACTGGTTGTGGTTCAGTGATCTGGATGGTGAGCTATATCACTTGTAGCTCCCAATATCTGGCACTCCTGAACCAACTTCAACTGTGCATATAGTCCTATGTTTTGATGCCCCTAGTCAATCTTTGTTTTACTCGGTGGATGCTGCAGATTCTTGTATATTTGAT
>JANZLF010000007.1:732894-764609 GCA_026546835.1 Erythroxylum foetidum | reverse complement strand
TTGAAACTTAATAGGATATATATACATAAAGAGTACAACATAGATTAGGAAACAAATCTCTTAATCCTTACTGAACTTGGAATCTAACCCTATCTGAGGAGGATCCCTTATTTTTAGGAATCCTAATACATATTCTATATCTGATATTTATCTCCTATATTTGATATTTATCTAATACAATATCAACAACACAGATTCTCACAATGTCAAATGTCAAAGCTTGTAATATATATGTGTTATTCCGTTTCGTCGATTTTGTCTGGATCCTCCTTTTCTTTCAAAAAAAGGGAAGAAACAATAGTGATTTTGAGCAATCTTTGTTATTGTGTTTCATATGCATAACTTGGATTTTTGGATAGTTATATAATCTTTCTTTTAGAGAAAAAACGTGTTGAAGTTTTAGTGTGTGTGCAACTGGGTTTTTGATGATTTTGAGTGATCTTTGGTAGCTGATTTTTGGGTGATTTTGTCTAGATTTGTAGCTATGTTTCTACTAGGTTTAATGAGATTTTATGGACTAAATGTGTAATGTTTTTTTTAAGGAAAATTTGCAGAAAAATTGTTCTATTATGTAGGTGCATTTCTTTGTATTTTCAGTAAGCAATTGGGTGCTTTATTGATCTATAGTTGCAATTGCGTTTTTCTTAACTGGACATGAATTTTCCGGGCTGTTGATTTATTGTTTTAATATGCTGATTTCAAAGGGATATCATCCAATCTTACAGCTGCATTTTTTGGGGTTAGATGTGACCATTATGGACAGTCGTTGTTGCTAAATTTTTGTGTGAAAACTTCAGAAGTTTTCGTGTGGTTATAGCTCCATTGTGTGCAACGTTTCGGTGAAGAAACGTTTATTTTTTGTTGGTGATTTTTTGTTATGCGTGGGATGCTCTAGTGACGATATTGGAGGTTTACAACTAATTTCTTGGTAGACAACTTCCTAATCTTTCATTGACGAAGCGACATTATTAGGGAAGTTGTTTTCTTTCTCAAGTGTTTTCGTTTATGTTGAATTTTATTTAATCACTTGAGTTGCTTATTTTGTTTCGTTGTTATTAAACATTATTTGAGAAAATCTTCTGTTGAGGATAATACGAAGCAGTCATACTATTAGATATAAAAATTTTTCACAGATTGTGGGAACGAGATATAGTGTCAAGGGTTGAGTGATATCGGCTTAGTAAAACGTTGTATAAAACTATTGTAGTTAGTGAAAGAATTAAACTGGGTGAGGGCCTCGTAAATGTAGGCAAGCTATACCGAATTGCGTTAATAAATATTGATGTTGATTTGTTTAATTTCGTATTTATTTTTCTATTTTTGTTTGTGTTGAAAAAAATAATAATTACTGATACAATTGCTTTATATCAAGTAACCAATAGATACAGTTACAAAAAACTGCGATCAAATCGGAGATGTTTGCAAAACTATCACAACCTACAATTTTTTACTTTCTAATTTTGTAATCATCCCATACTTCTAGTCTTTGTTTAGGACTTTATATTTCCTTTTTTTTAGGTTTTTCTCTATATTTTTCTTAATAAGATAGGTCAGTTCATCTTTTTATTTAGGGTGTGCTCTACTCGATAATAATAAATTTACAAAATAATAAGAATTTATAATTTTATTTATTAGTGATAATAATAAATTTACAAAATAATAAGAATTTATAATTTTATTTATTAGTAATAAAAGTCAATTGATTTAGTTATTAATTATTTATAAATTATGAGTTATAAATAGAATATGAATAATTGATCTTGTTATTTATTATTATCATTATATAATAATAAATATAAAATTTTGATGAAATCTCGATTTATTATCATACTAATTTAAGAAATATAAATTAATGTATTATTAGTAATTAATAAGATAATTTGTCATTACATCTTAAATGTTAAACATAATATGAATGTAAATATATTAAATTAATCTATTTGACATATATTAACCTTATAGTTTGTTAAATTTTCAATCACCCCTTGTTTGATTGTTCCAACGGAGAAAAATCCTCATAAAAGCATCAAGTTATTTAAGTGAGGTCTAAGAGAATTTTAGGTGAACATTGTGAGTTTTTGAAGCATTTTAGATCATAATGACCTACTGCAACCAGTATGGTTTCCTACTTTCTCCCCTTGGGTTGAAGTTCCTACACATGTAAAAGAAGAGACCATGTTTGAGTAGATTGTAAAAATGTTCCAACCTCTTAAGTCTCATATATTGCAGTAAACAACTAGGAAATTTATTTCTGGGACAGCATTGCTAGAATAGAAACACAAAATATATGCAATTGAAATCAGTAAATGCATAACAAGAATGCATCTTACTCAGAGAAAGGGATACTAAGAACCTAAGAAAGCATCCACTCTTGCATTGGTTTTCCTGGACAGAAATTTCATGCAGATTGGTGGCTTCACTCCAGCTAAGGCAAGAATCGAACTTGGCAAAGTCCAAATCCCATCCCCACAAATCAAACCAGAAGCTACTGCAGGTCCAAATGCATCAGCTTTTGCCTTGTCTACCTTACCCCATACAAAAAGTATCAAGCTTCCAATGCACATATCAATGGCAAAATATGCTCCAAGATAGAAAGGTATTGCCATAGCCATAGGAACTGGGATGAACCTAGCCCATTTCTCTCCCACTGCATCCCTGATTCCATTGATAACTATGGCTGCAATGAAGAATGCATAGCAGAGCGTGAGACAATGCTTCGGTAAGGATGAAAACCCATCAACCCCCAAAATTGCCATGTTTCGATACACAAGAGCATAAGGGGCTGGATACTGCGAACTAGGAAGACCAAGATCTGGGAAAGCTTTGACAAAGAGCCAGAATACACATGGGGAGATAATACAACCCATTGCAGTTCCGATGACTTGGCTCACAAACATGGACCTTGGCGATGCCAATGTCATGTAACCAGTTTTAAAGTCTTGCATAAGGTCAGAGGCCGTTGATACTATGTTCATCATGACCCCACATGCTGCTAAACCTGCAAGAACCCCTCCATGAGCAGCTCCTGCCCAAGCTCCAATTGTGAATATTGCAAGCTTTCCGTATGTTGATGCCAAGGACCAGTCTGTTAGTCCGCAACCATAAGCATTACAGAAGGCTAACACTGGTGCAATGATGTAAATGACTATGATATAGTACCACTTAAGGGGATGGAAGATGTGAGGAACTGTAATTATGGAGATAATTGCTACGATAACATAGCCAGCAATAGCCAACCATGATGGAATCCGGTCCTTCAGAAACAATTCTGTGCGCCGTTGATCATCATAAGATAAAGGGGGAGGGTTGCCAGGAGAATTTTTAGCAACTGGGAGAACCGCCCCAGATTCTTTACCACAAAATTGGCTGTACAAACCAATTAGAGTATGACCGAGGACTTTGATGAAGTTATAGAGCCCATCACCAAGTATCATAGCTATGGCAATGAAGACCTGTCATATGATTACTGCTAAGTTATTGAACCATATTTTATAACAGTTCTTCAGTTTTTGAGGTAGAAGAAACTACCTTGTAACCTTGCAGACCATGAAGACTTGTAGACTTAAGACCTGCATCATACCAATGACCTTTCTGGTTGTCTATAAGGGGCCACATGATACCCCATGATAGAATAGCTCCAACTAGCAAAGATATGTTGATAATATATGGGCAGATCATCCCCACACCAACATAGGTGGCAGAGAAATCAAAATAAAACCTGTCAGGAAAAGTTTTCAACACACAAAGAAAAGTGAACAGAAAGAATAAGAAAGAGAGAAATCAATGTTTCTACAAGCAGTCGAGCTGTGGATATGTACTCAAGACTTTATAATAATGCAGCAGTCTCCTTTTTTACCAATCCTGAAACCATCATTATCTATGTTTTTGGAATCACGGTTAATTATCTTCTGTTCCCCATACCATACAAGAGTTCATAACAACAAATTAGGGCCAAAATTGATATGTACTTCTGTTCATAAGCCTGGAGGCCGAAGCTAGGAAAGTTCACAAATCCACAGTCATCTCCTGCAGTAAAAAACCATTGGAAGAAGCCCCACAAGAAACTGAAGGAGAAAAATTTGCCCAATGTCTCCACTTGTTTCCTACAGCAGAATTTTGCAGAATGAGCTAGTTATGCTTGAATTGATGAAATGGAAAATTTTATCAAGAAAACGAGTCAAGACCTCACTTGGCTAGCTTAGCACCTTGAGGAGTGTGGAAACTGTTGATAAGATGGGCAGTTGCAGTGCCGCTTGGGTAGGTCAGTTTGAAATCTATTACCATAATCTGGATAATTTATCATTTTGACAACTCAAATGTTAGTGACACAAAGTCTTATCATGTAAAAGAACACACTTGTTTATATATTGACAAAAACTAAGACATAACAAAGCACTTCTTAATAGTACGTACAATCTAAATCTAGTGATGCATTATACATTTATAACACATGCACTTCCTGCGAGTCTTTCAAATTTTCTCTACTAGTCAAGTCTTTAAAACTCTATTAGTTGTCATGTTCTATATATTAATCAAGAAAATGAAATGAAAAGTACTACAAGACATACTTCCATACTCAGCTTGAGCAGTTCGTACGAAAGGTCTATGCGCGCTTTTTAGAGATTTTATACATAAGCATGGCAATGTCTTTAAGAGTACAAGTAGCAGCAGGAATACTGTATGTATATTTATTATATCAACTAATATTCTGAATATGTATATGAACATACAGTAATAAGAAAACAAACCTTACGAAGTGGCAGCACAGAGAACAGGCCGAGAAAGCTAACAACAAAAAGAAAGCCAATCATCCAATGCAATGATGGGTCCTTTATGTTCTGTGCTGGGTTGCCTTCTGTTGACTGTTTTGCAATAGTGGTGCTCATTCCAAAGAGGTAACTTCCAAAACCACCTGAACATTTTCATCAAACAAAAAGGAGGATTTACCCAATTTGAGCTCTCATTTATAGTTAATCGATATCTAAGCATTAAACGTAAAACCATGATTTGTCAAAACATAACACGACTTGGTAGCAGAAAAGAATGTAAATATATAAGTATATACCGCTGAAGGCAATGCCTGAGGTGGCAACAACACAGGTCTGAATAACGGTGTTCTCTTGGCGGGTAAAGGGTTGCTTCAAGAAACGAGCTTTTTGGAGCAACTTGGTCCAGGTCTTGACAAAGAAGAAGCCTAAGAGGCCCGCAGAGACATTGAGAGATGGGATGATACCAGTTGTTAGATTGAGTTTCATCACTATAAAGCTGAACAGAACACCCAATACAAAGCTCACTGACAATGCCCTTACGGTCAACTGATTTTGCCATGCCGGTACTACCTTCTCCTCAAACAATTTCTCTATTGATTCTGTCTTCTCTTCTTTTTCTCCTGCTGCTGCCGTCGCTGCTATATTATTATCATTGTTATTACGACCATGATCTTCATCAACTACGAGTTGATCATCCTCTTGATGATGCCCATTATTACGACGACGACCATTATCTTCTCCTTCATCTGTGTACGTATTCATGTTGTCCCTGTATCCGATGTCGTCTCTGCCACGAGTAGCTAAGCCAAACCCAACAGTACTGTTTCTTTACGTGCTTTCTTTAAACACTGTCTTCTATATAAACACTACATTAACTTATTTGTTGTTCTCCTAATCTTGGTGCGTGGGGTACATGAAAGGGTTGCTCTGAATCTGATGAGGACGAGGATTGATCCAAATGGTAATGAGAATTAGTAGTATATTGGGAAATGTGGATTGTGATAAGACTTGCAGTAGTGAACTAGTGATGCACAGTCGTGGAGAAAACTGTGGTCATGTTGTCTAAAAATATAAAGCTGTGTCTACATACATGGCGCACTAGGCGGCTTAGATTGTGTCTGTATTTAGTTTTTGATTTGACCCCAATCCTTAGATCTCTTTGATCGGTTCGATTATCTATCGACGACAATATTTATTTAAGGAAAAAACTGTCTAATTAAGTACGAGTTTTTAACACTGAAATTAGTATTATTTGCCCGTGGAACATTTCCAAATGTTGGAAGCTCACTACGGACAACTCATTTGAAACAAAATTGATTAATATTCTATAATTCATTTAAAACATTTATTAATGTGATTGATTAAGTAGAAATATTTTTTATCCACAAAGGATAAGTTATTTAAAACAAAATTTGTCAATATTCTACAACTTGTTTAAATTTTTGTGTAATGTGATTGATTGTGATTAGAGGTGCTTTTTATTAACGACTAAAAAGCCCAATTTGGCGCTTAACTTTTTTGAGTTTTATCATTTTAGGACTAAAACTTGTAATTTGCTCATAAAAAATCTAAAATTTCACGAGCCTGTTCAATTTAAGACTTTTTTGAATGAAAATTAGGACGCGTTTACATGCACCATTACATGTAACAACGTGGAATCATTACCCTTTTTTCTAAATGTCTCATATAAAAGAGAAAAAGGTTTTTAAGTTTTAATCCTAAAATTTTGTCAATTTCCTAAATTCTGTAAATTTTGGTAAAATAAAAAAAGAGAAACTTAAAAGTTACAAAAAATCCTAAAATCTCATCATCACTCCCCTTTCTAATGCATCTTCACCATCGGCCATTTCGCTTCAGTCTTCATGCAAGGGTTGGCTTGCCTAGTTCACACATCAAAAGTGTTGCCAGATCTATGCTTTATCCTTCGTTAAAGGGGTTATGTTGCTTGGTTGATGCATCTTTACTGTCTCTTAATCCGTAATCCAGTCTTCATTGAAGGGGTTGGCTTGCCTAGTTCATACGTCATCTCTTGAAACTAAGGTAATTCTTAAAATTAAACATTAGCCATTAAACTTACACTTACGAGCAGTAAAACATTTGATTCTAAAAGGTCTTAGGTTAGAGAAGCTTGAGGTTAGAACGGTAAAAAGAAGAAAGTGCAAAGGTTAAAGCAGTCTAAGGAAGATAGTATAAATGAGATGGGTAGAAGCAAACTGGTATTATTTTCATCTTCTACCGAAAATGGTCAGTTGCAGAATGGGTAGCCGCTAGGACCAAATGCTTTTCTATTATGCTCTGATTGGTAGAAAAATTCAACTTTCTTACCAATCAGAGCATAATAGAAAAGCTGTTGGTTCTACATAATCTTAATTTGATGCTTTTAATTTCATTGCCCTCCTACATCCTTTTCGCTTTATTAGTGGGAGTATTTGTCGTATGAGTGTGTATTTTTTTAATTGCAACTGATGTATTGTTTTTATATTGCTGTTTGCAATATTCTGACTATCATTGATGATAACATAAAGTTATGATTTTGTTATTCTAGTAGTAACTTAAATCTGAACAACTCTAATTACTAGTAACTTAAAGTTGATGTAACAGCTGAATTGAATAAGGATTGCATTTAATATGGATATTTTTAAAACATGGACGCATAATAAACCATTAGGTAGGAATATAAGCTAGATACTAGATATGCAACCCTCATGAGGCTTATAAGTGAAAAATTTTATGAGCCTAAGAGTCACAGCGAGAACATGTTTCTCAATTTACAGGTGTAAACGCTGGGTAACTTAAGTAGTAGAACTTAGTCAGTTGGTTGATGGAATTTTTAGGAATATGTTAAGCATCATGTGTTGTGCTAGGCTAGAATTTTTCACTTTCACTTCAGTGTTTCCTTTCAACATTTTGACTGAGTCTCTTCATTTTCCTAGAGTTGGTTTATTTAGTTTGATAGAATGACATTTGATGAAGTAACTATGAGGTTTCACCATGCGGGATGTTTTGTTAATGTGGGTGATAATGTTATGTATGAGGATGGTTTTATAGATGAAATTGAATTTGACCCTAACTTATTGAGTTATTTTGAATTGGTAGATGTATTTAAGAGAAGTGAGAATAATAATGTAAAAAAATATTTTATCTTATGCCTAGTTTTGAACTATGTAATGGTTTGAGACTTGTACAAGATGAAGCTAGTGTGTTAGATATGGTTAGTTCGATGATAGGTACAGGTGGTATTGATATTTAAATTGAACATCGTGTGGACACCCCTATTGAAGTGACTGAGGATGAATGTAATGAGGTTAATTAGGGTAATGTAATTGAAGATAATGGTGAGGACGTTAATAATGAATGGTTTGGAGGTAATGGAGGTAATTTAGACAATTTTCCAAATGTGGAGGATGAAATGTTGCAGATATGGAGAATGAAGATGATACAAATATGGACGTTGAAGAGGATGAATAGGATTTAGAGCAAGGGGATGAAGGTAATGGTCCAGATGATGATATTGAAGAGGATTTAGAGCAATGAGATGAAGGTAGTGGTCCAGATTAAGCTGATGCAGGTCATGTCGATGATGAAGATGAGGTAGTTTTGTCTGAATATTATAACAGTGATGAATATAGAGAACTTGTTAATGATGTAGATGATATGGTGGATGATGCTACTAGGAGGAAAAGGAAATACCCTGTTTATGATGAAATACGACTGAACCTTACATTGAATTAGGGATGATTTTTCTTAATCATTTGCAATTTAAGTATGCAGTGAGTTTGTTGTCCATCAAAATAAACAGGACTGTTATGTTTACAAAAAAATAAGCCTAACTTTGTCCAAGGTAAATGTAGGACAGAGAATTACCCTTGGTATATATATGAAGCATTTGATAGGAAGCTGCAGTTATTTCAAGTTAGGAAATTCAGGAACAATCATGACTATAATAGGGTATATACAAATCCCAGGATGAACACTAGCATCTCATCTGACTTGTTAAAGGATAAGTTCAAAAAAGCAACCATTTTTGAAGAATGATGATATCAAATTTTACGTTGAAGATTGTTTAGGTGTTGAAGTGTCCATGAGTATGGTGAGAACAATAAAGAAAAAATTAGTAGAAATTGTTGTGATCAACAATGAAGAGGAGTTTGGGAAGCTTTGGTCTTATGCTGAAGTGATTAGGCAGACCAACCTAAGAAGCACTGTTACATTGACAGCATTTTGGCCAATTCCAATATCTCCACCTATATTTGAAAGAATTTATATATGCTTAGAAGATATTAAACATGGGTTTATGCATAGATGTAGGCATTTTCTTGGCCTAAATGAATGTTGGCTGAAAATCAAAACTAAGGATAAACTTCTATATGCTACGGGAAGAGATGGAAAAAATCAAATATTTCCTATTGCTTGGGCTATGGTTGAAGTTGAGTTGATAGTCACATGGAAGTGGTTCATTGAAAGGCTGAAAGAAAATTTACCTCACTTGAGCTCTGAAATTGCTTGGACTATAATGACTGACCAACAAAAGGTAAAGTTTCATATCGATCTTGTTTTTAATTTCATTGAGAGTATAACTGTTATGAAATATGTAAAGTTGTGTCCACATTCCTATTCAAATGGTTATGTTTTCCCTTGTAGGGACGTCCAGATACTAAGCACAGGTTTTATGCTAAACATGTTTATGTGAATTGGCATGGAAGAGGACATAAAGGGGAAGAGGTGAAGGAGAATTTTTGGAAAATTGCAAAATCCTTTATAGTAAGAGAATATGAAGAAAATTTGGATAAGCTCAGAGCCAAGAAGCAAAGGGTAGTATAAGATATTGAGAGTTATGCACCAGTTTAGCAATGGTGCAGGGCTTTCCAGAGGGAAGATTCTATGATTGAGTTGGTTGATAATAACTTATGTGAGGCTTTCAATAAGACTCTGGTTAATGCAAGAAAAATATCAGTTTTAAGGTTATTTGAGCATATTAGAAGAGAATTGATGAAAAGAATTGTGAGAAAAAAGAAAGAGGGTGCCAAATAGAAGGGTAATTTAGGGCCAAAAATATAGTAAACAATTAAGAAGAGTGTCGTGATTGCTCAACATTGTTTAGTGCATCACACTGGAGGAGGTATAAGATTGACCATTGACAAAACAAATATGTAATGAGGCTTCAGAACAAAATATGTTCTTATCGGAGATATACCCTCTCTGGCATTTCTTGCGCACATGCTATATATGCTATTAGAGATAGTAGGGTTAATATTGAAGAGTACACTTCTAATTGGTTATGGAAGACTAAATATGTCAAAACTTATAGGAAGGCAATTCAACCGGTGTTTGGTATAAAGGACTGGCCCATTAGCAATGAAGAAACTATTAGGCCACTAGAATTCAAACAAGGGCCTGATAGGCCCAAAACAACTGATTTCCATATGGAACAAAAGACAACGAACTCACAGTCAACCCCCAAAAACATATCCACAATTGAAATCAACATTGACAACCTAGTAAGTGCCTCTAAATCTGCATCCAACACTGAAAGGGGAAAGAAAGGTAAAAGAAGAGCAAAAGCCTTTGGTTATGCCTCTGCCTCTGCCTCTATAGGTGCCACAACTACTTCAGGTACTGCCAGCACCTCAAGTACTGCTCATGTATGTGGAAGTGCAAATACAATAGCCTCAATTGTTCTCCTAACACCTAGAGTTGCTTCAAAAACAACAAATATCTGTACATCTTCAAAGGCCACTGCCAAGAACCAAATCAAAGGGAGAAGAGGGCCTGATTACGGTGTTGCAAATGATGGAAGCAGATTGAAGATGTTGGCAGCTGACTGATATAGTCCAAATTCTCAAGCAAAAATTATAGGAAAAAAGGCCTGGCACATACTCTTCTCTTAAATAAGAAGCAAACATGAAGATTAAGAAATGAATGAAAGGGATGGGGGTATAGACAAATGAAACCACATCGTTGCAGATACTAAATGTAAGTGTTAAATATTTACATTTTTACTAAACATTAATTAATTCATACAACTTAACAAACATTTGCATTGTATCTACAACCTGGAAGGAGAAGTCAGAGACTACTAAACCTTAGGCAGAAATCAATAAAGATCAAATATGTGAATCTAAGCTAACAAAGTCAAACTACATCTTCAAAGAAAAAGAAAAAAAATGTAAACTTAACATTTAATTGTTAGTAAACTAGACAATTTTGTCATATTTGTGAACTGAGCAACAATAGATTATAAGGATCGTGTTGGGATTAATGTTATTAAGAATGCAATGACTACCAATTTCAGTTTGAATTGCATTTCTTGTATGTTTTTTCCTTTTTGTTGAAGTTCATGAATGGGTTACCGAGGGTGATGGAAGCTTATTGGAATTGTCAAATTCTCTGCAATGTTTTGTGTTTTTCAAGGAAAGCTTAAAGTCTATGGATGGAAAGAGATCATCAACTTTTTGTAGTAAAATGTTGGTTTCCTTTATTTTCCAATCAATGTAAATTGCATTTCTTTTAGTTTTTTCATTTTTGTTGAAGTTAATGAATAGTAGAACATGTACATTGTTAATACAAAGAATTGGAATTATAGGTCTATTAAACATCTTTGTCTCCTCATCAATAATTTGATGGCTTATAAAACAACTTAACAGTTGTGTTAATTATTGGTTGGAGGTAAAATATGGATAACATTTTTTAGAGTAGTCAATTGCTGCCTCTTTAAACTCCTTTTGACTGCTAACGAATACTCCATCTCCATTGATTAAAGATCCTATTTTGTCACTAATCTTACTTAGCAAATGTTAAAACATTAAACATCTTTAGGCTAGTACTTCAAACATGTTTAGTCTAGTACATCAAACATCATACCTGTTTAGGCTAGAACATCAAATTAGTTATACAACAAATGTTAAAACTTCTAACACTTTGCACTTTCCAACATCAGGTTAGGTGCAGAACATTTACACATTGTTATAATACATCAAACCATTTCTAGGTAAGGCTTTAAAGGTAAAATTATTGCCTTTTTTGCCTTAATTATTTAGACTAACAAATATAAGCAAAACTACTAAACATAAGCTTAAACAAGCAAACCATTTCCAACACTTTGTTGCATGTGTTTCACAACCTATCCTCGTGGCAACTAACTCATTCTTCAACTTCAAATTCTCCGTAATCCTTTTAGCTTACAAAACATATAGTGCATTCTCTCTTAACTCTGTCACTTCATCCTTCAATAGATTATTTTGACGATATAGCATCTTTGCTATAGTTTTCAGCTATAAAATAATATGTCTTTCTCTTGGACAAAATCTTTGATCATGTCATCCATTAAATCCATAAACATTTTCACTCTACCATCAAAGAAAAAGCAGCAATTTGTTAATGAAATATATGAACATATTTAGCTAAAACAACATAAAAATGTACCAAAATTATTGGAAAGAGTAGACAACCATAAAACCTTCTTCCTGGATTTTCATCAGTCCATAAAGTCCATCTAAGTGCTTTCAAGCTACAGAAACAATATTTAGTCTCTCCGTCATAGTCCCATTTAACTAGGGAAGTTGAAGAATATCAGCTTGTATAACCTCATATCAAGCTTAGAACGCGTTCCTCTATAGCCAAAGTTGGAAATTTCAAAAATTTTAACCCAACACAAAATCGCAACCAAGAAAACAGCAAACTGAATCCTCTAATCAACCTCATTATTTTGACTAACTACTACTTAACCTCATTATCAAGTATTACATCATAATGCTGTAATGTTGATTGTGCACCCACCAACAACTAAAAGATGTATACATAATTGAATTTGTTTGCTCCTAATAATTTGCCTCTCTTCTATGAATGTTATATTTTATCTTTAACCCAACGGATAGAGAAAAACAAAATATGGACAACCACCAACAAAGCTAAACCAAGTGACACAAATCATATCCTACGTACAATGTCAAGTACATAGGGAAGAGAAAACTTGATCATATCATATATATGAAAAACAATTATCATCTACATGCTATGCAACCCAATAATCAAACCCATTTAAAGAAGATAAAATAATTTACGTAAATTTAACATTGTTAGGGCAAAGGAATAAAGTGAATATTAAAACATCATAAATTTATATACAAAAATTAGATGGGAACATGACTCATTACCTACTTCGGTCTTCAATCACAGCATATGTACTTTTCAGATCTCTAAAAACCTTAGTGCCCATTCACCTCCAATACTAAAAGAGAGATCTCACACTTACACTACCAATAAGGCACAAGTGAGATTGGAGTAAAGGCATATACATTAAGTGATGATGCATCCAGGGATTGGAGTGAACGCACAACCGAGAGAAGAAAAAAGGGTAAACATAAAAATCGTTAATTTAGGGTTGAAGAGTATTTCATTTAAGTCAAAATTGAACGAAATTAATAAAAAATTTCTTAAATTCCAGATGGATTAGACAATAAATTAGGTTATTAACGTGGCATCTAAATACTCATTGACCTGCATGTAACAACACATGTAAACTGTTGGATCGAAAAACAATATCGTACTATATTTGGCTAAATGATATATTTCAAAAACTTTTTTGAAATCAAAACGCAGCGAAAGCATGATAACCAAATCAACATGTTTTAATCCATACATGATACGGTATTAGGAAAATAAATAACTTAAGAACAATATTGAAATTTTATCTACTCCTTTGCTACAGCTTTCACTCCTTATTATTGTATCCTCAACCAATCCGATCTACCGCTTGTTCTCCTTAGATAACTTAGTTAACAAGATATTTTGATGAGAAAGGAAAAGAAATATTGTAGAGGTTTTCCTTTTATGATCACCTAGTTAAAAGAACAAAAATGAGACACTCTCATTCCTAATTTCGGCTAATTCATGAAAGTAAGGAGGAGGGAAGAGCAACCAATGCACCACTTCATTCTTTTAATCAAAATGAAAGAGTGGCCAATAAATGAGACATTCTCATTTATTTAATATGGCTAGATGAAAAGACAAAAATAAAAAATAAGACACTCTCATTTTCGGTAAAATGATGAAAGAAGGGAGAGAGACCAACAAATGCACTAACTCCTTTATTAATCAAAAGAATGCTAAAAGGTTTATATGTTGTTCTACATGCCAACATTAAATGAAAACCATTAAACCATTTAATGAGGACACCATTAAACCATTTAATGATGATGAAGCATGATAATAACCCACTTTATATTTAACAATTCAATGTTAAATGTGCAGCTCTCCATTTAGCTATATAAAACTGAAATCTAGATTATTGTAGATTTCGGTTTTGCCTCTTTACAAATAATGTTTCAATTTAATTAATTTAATTAATCAAATAAAATCAAAATCCAACCTATTATTAAATGTTCATTTTAGACTTCTAGTTAACAATTAATTAGTGTAAGTCGACATTTAATCATAAGCTTAAAACCCAATTTAATTAACTCTTAATTAAATTATTCCAGTATTATTATTCCGAATCTAATTCTATCCTTTCCTTTGTTTATTTTCTTTTCAGTAATTTATTTTTCTTACTTTGTTTGATAATCTTTCCTAGAAGCCAAATGGGAAATCTAATTGGACTTAATTCAAGCTTCAATAAGCCCGGAATTAATTTATTCTCATTAGAGTTAATTCCAACTTATTAACCAAACGTCATTCCACTAAAGACAATTAGCCGAACTCTTGAATTCTAAATATTATGAGAACACATGTTTCAAATTAGATGTCCAATTGAAAACTCTGTTATGAACCATATTATAGTCATCCGCACAATAAAGGGTAAAATTGCCGTTTTGCCCTTATTTTGATTTTTTCTTTTAGATCTCTCGCTTCACTTTATATGATGATTAATATACAAGATCTCATCTTGGTGTTAAGACTTGATGGGTAGCTAGTTCATCAAACTACTGGCACTAGTTTAATCACCAATCTCTGTAAAACATCTAGAAGTGATGATATCACTATAAACTCTTTATTTAAGTGAATGTTCCCTAATAAATGTTTCAATTAATAATTCCAACATTTATACACTAGATTGATACTATGTAAAAGTCTATTATAATCATATCAAGAATTATAATGAAACATATATGAGTTCACTATTCATCAAGATTGTAATCTTTTTTATTCATTTAAAAATAATAAAAATATGCAGGTGAGAATTGGGGAAGCGAAAGGATGAACTTACTAGAGAAGATGGAAGATGGAAGATGTCATAGGTTGAAATCTGATCAACACACTGTTGTAACTTTCTTCACTCTGCGTGTCAGTGAAGTTTAGGAAGAGTTTTGCATATCAATGTGTTGTCACGTTCTACTCTAGCTTTTCCATTTTAAAGGTGAAAAAAAGATGGTGGGCCAGTTGTGAGTAATAAATGAAGTTAAATGCAATAAGATTTCGAAAGTAACAATTAGTAAATGCAAAGAGTATATTTGAGTTTTAACTACAGCCTGTAGGAACACACCGATAAACAGAGAAATGAATGCAACTTTCTACAAGTAACAGATTGTGCTAATCAAGCAGAGTTCATAGTTCCTTAACATTAATGACACCTGACATATACTTGACTTAAGAATTTAGTCAAGATTGCAACAAATCTAGAAAACCCATATTTGTAGCTATAGAGAATCGACTCTTTGGCAACTTCTTTACTATCAAACAACCAAAAAGCATAGAACTTCACTCATTAACATTTAATTTATGAACCACTACCATCTTTATAACTCACCATATTTGTCCCTGTTTAATAATATAATATATATTATCGTAAGACAACTATTAATGTCAAATTCCTTAACTAAATGATAGGTTGTTCACCCTGAAATACCAACTACCTAGTGAAGACTTGGACTCTATTATCTCGATCACTACTAACAAGGACTTAGAAAACATGATTGAAAAATATGATCATACCAACACTAACGCCCTCAATTCCTCCTCCTTGAGACCATCGAGAATCCATCTTTTTCTTTTTCTCTTTAAGCCTGATTCAACGTGGTCCATTAAGCTAATTCTAGAGAGCGGTAACAAGTCAGAGGATTGGTTCTTAAACACTTTGAAAGGGACTACTACTGGGTTATTGAACAGAGGCTTCTCTAAATCAGCTTCCATCAATTTCTTGTTAGGATGATGATGCCATTAGCACTAATAATATTAACAATGATAGACATCACCTGGAAGCTTTAAATAAGAATGCGAAACAAAGTGGTTAGGATGTTCACTCTCTGTCAGACTCTCCTATGTTGGAGGTTACGTCCTCATTTGGTTCCACTTCATCTTCCCCATAATTAGCAATCATTGAGTTAAGAATTTATTTCGTTGGCTTCATTCATCTATGGTTTTGTTGGCTTCGTTCATATATGGCTTCCTTAGTTGTAGAGAAACACATAGAATGGAAAGTTGAGCTTAGAGCTTTTCCAAGCTTGTTAAGCACATAAGTTGAGAAGAATGACTGCTGCATAACCTCTCGAGATACTATATGATGAATTAAGAATTTATTTTGAATTATGCTAAGCATAATTCAAAATAAATTAAGCCATGGTAACATGTTAACATACTACATACATAGCTTTGCAGAATAAATTTAAAGGGCACAAGTAATAGCATAGCTTCATTCATGCATGATTTTATTGATGGCTTCTTTCATGTACATTGGCTTCGTTCATACATAGCTTCCTTAGTTGCAGAGAAACGCATGGTATAGAGAATTGAGCTTGGAGCTTTTCCAAGCTTGTTAAGCACATGAGTTTAGAAGAATGGCTGCTGCATCACCTCCCGAGAGACTCTGATGAATTAAGAATTTATTTTGAATTATGATACAGTAATATAGTCCATGTTACTGTAGCATAATTCAAAATAAATTAAGCTACAGTAACATGCCAGCATACTTCATGCATGGCTTCACAGAATAAATTTAAAGGGAACAAGTAATAGCATGGCTTCATTTATGCATGGTTTTGTTGATGGCTTTGTTCAATATGTTGGTTTCGTTCATGCATGGCTTCTTTGGTTGCAGAGAAATGCAAGTAATAGCAATAATTAAAGGGTATAATCAACCGTTTGTATATTACATTTTCAGCAACAGAGAAAAGCACTCCTACATAGGATCTTTTTTAAAATCAGCTGATTGGATTAATTCACCAACCCAATTAACTGGTTACCAACATCTCCATCGGCTGTTTGATATGGTCAAACAGTTAAAATATTTCAAATTGCCAATATTTGGCTTATAAGCTATTTACCAAATGAGGACTATCTCTTCTAAGCTTGGTTTATTCCCCCTTGTTAATAGAGTCCATATAAAGGTTGCTTCTAGGCTAGATGATTTCTCCATAAAAATCTAGGTGATTCCTCCATTATAAATTATTGACTATTGATGTAGGAGTTATTTTGTCGTTATAATGCATTTGATCCACTTGCTTAGCATTGATTTCTCACAAATCCTCCCTCATATACATCTTAACACACTGGTTAAGTCTTATTGGTGTGTTTAGGCTATTAAGTTTCTTAGTCAAAGTCTCCTCATGAGTTACCAATGTGGTGACAACTTTCATATTGTGTACACTTGCTTCCTTGTCCACTAGCGCCCTACTAGACTATCACTAATAGTTATTTTTGTCTATTTCTTCGATTAACTCAAGTGTTGCTTCCAAAGTTAATATCCTACTAGTTATTGCATCAATCATTTATCACATAAACTATAAGCCTAACAATTGACTATTTTTGAAAAAGAATCAAAAGTTAAGAGTATTTTATCATTATTTTTGAAAGTTCATACCAGTATGATAAAATTAAGCAAAGTTGGATATTTTATATAATGGAATAACTAATACTAAAGTGACCAACCTTTTAGAATTTTTTAAATCAAGTGCCTAATCTTTTTAATTTTTTCAGTCGAGTGATCAATCTTTCAAGACCTTAATAGTTTAAGTAGAAATCTCCATGTAATAACAACAAAACTACAAAGATTTTGTTATCCAAATCAACAAATTATTAACATAACTAACATTTTGAACTCAACTATTAAGGTTTTAAAATGTAGATTACTCAAATTGAAAATTTTAAGAGATTATACACTATATTGAATACAATCTTAAAAGATTGAACACTTTAAGATTAATTATTCCATGTATAATTTACCTTATTTTTAATTCTTTTATTTTACATGCCACCAACCTTCGACTTGTATGCCATATATTTAATAATTCTACTTATGTGATTAGCATTATTAAATTGAGGGTTAACATTAAGTTACTTTATTATAAATTAAAAGTTTATGTATTTTATTATTATTTTTAATAATTCTAACTAATATTATAAAATGAAATAAAATTAAAATTTTTATAAGTTTTCTATAGTTATTAGTTTGATTTTAAAGCTTAAAATAACATCAATTAAATATAATTGACGAAAAAAAATTAAAGTTTCATTGTGTAAACTATGTGATTTTTTAAATATTAACATTTTTATACACTTGACAAATATTATAATAAATATTCAATTTTAAACTGAATTAGTTTAAATTGAGTTATGTGAGACAAAATACTACTCAACACCTCTAGTCTAGAGTAGCGCGAAGGACGGGACGATGGTCTGGGCTCTGTCTCCCGCCGATCCTCTTTCAGGCATCCTCTCTTTGTTTAGTCTTTTGTCTGCTTCCTTTTCTCTGTTATTTGCTATTGTGATATAGTAGGCATTCAAGTTCTTACCATGATATTGGGTATTGAAGTTCAACTAGAAGTAGCAAAAAGCTGTTCTTTTTATTGAGTGCTGGATGATTTCTTGCGACAGGTGAAGAAAGATATTACATTTTCACAAAGGGATCATATAAAGTTGGACGAAAAGGTACTTGCAGCACTTTTCTAGCATGGTGGTGGCCTCTTCTCATCTATTCAACTCTCTTATGCATATCAATGATTTCCATCTTCAGGTTGTGATGTAATTATCAACAAGGACAAAGGAGTTTCCCGCGTCCATGCTGAAATTCTTGTCGATGAAATGATTTCTTCATTGGGTTCCACCATGTCCACAAAGGTCCGCATTCGGGATTGCTCCAAGTATGGAACATTCATCAATAGAAATCTTGGGGCAAAGGATAAGGTTCATGAGTTCCCCAACAAAGAAATCACTTTAAAGAATGGGGACTTGGTTTCCTTTGGAGCTGGTAATGCAACTTATAGGTAAGTTCACGATCTTCGGTTTTTAGCTTTTTGATTTATGACTGTTCAGTTTTCTTTTTTTTTTTTTATATTCTCCAGTAAATATAATGATATGGTTTCAACTTAGGGGCAGCCATGGTTGTGATTTGATTCCTATTAGGTAGCTTAATCCTTTTGGCGTGAATTCGAACTTAAGCAAATGTGCTGCTATAGTTCCTGTGATATAACCATTTTGATTGAAACTTTTTTTTGGCCAGGTTTTCTTTTGTTCCACATCTATTTTTCCTCTACTGTGCCGAGTCCTTTCAAGTGAATGACCCCTTACAAGAAAAAATTTCATCCATCGGTTAGTAAGCCACACCATTTTTAGCTCAAGATTACCTAAAAGGTTTATGTTCATATTTGAAGTGTAACCATTTACATGTGGGCAATGTTGATTTTCTTCACTATGATTTGTTGTCTGCTTGCTTCTATCTTTATGCTCTAGAATGATATATGAGTGGATATGTGCATAAGAAGAAAGGAAATTTATTACTAAAAACTTATATTGAATTGTGCAATTTGCCACCTTTAGATTAGTTGAACCTTGTTTTCCTCTCGTGACTACTTTCTGTTATTCCTCTTCAACTTTTTCCTCTATTTCCTTGAGTCCCGAGAAGGTTTCATCAAAAGGGTACTGAGCAGCACCCTTTTTAAAGATTCTCCATAGATTTCTGCTTCCTTTCATATTTCTTATTTGTGAAACATTTTCAATTTCTTTTGTGTAACATTTACAGCTGTACTGATGTTAGCTATAGCTAAGGCACTTCTGTTCTTAGTCCAAGTTTTTAGCTATTGCTTAGAATCTCTTAAGCCTTATTGTTCACATATCATAATTGGTCACTTAAATCTTTCATGACAGGTGCTCAGATCACTTACCATTTCAGCGAAGACTGCACACATGTTCTTGTGGATGAACTCATGCCAGTGAAAGAAGATCTACTTGAAGCTATTGTTGCTAAGAAACCTGTTGTCCTCAAGACTTGGGTTGAGGTACTTGAACTATTATCCGTCTTTTCTAGTGTATAGAAAACCAGAGCTGCTCATTAGTTCAACTGAAAAATTGGAACCAATGGTGACATGGTCTCGAAAAGCACAAAAATTGTTCCAATCTCAATTTTAGCCAAAACATTTCTGAAATTTATTCTTTCACAATTGGACTTTGTATTGTTGACAACACCCCTATCTTGGTTCACTTATTATATCACAAAGTGCGTGCAATTAACTTCATCCTCAAATAAAGTTTTAGTAGTTGCCTATTTTAAAATTAACTTTCAGTTTTAGTTTTTTAAATTTCTATTTTCATGTACGGATTTTTTTACTTGTATAATGTTGTCTATATGGAACCGTTTCAGCTTTTCAACATCAAATTGAAATTGTATTTCTTCTTTGGGTTTATACATGTTTTGTAGTTGCAAAATTTCGGTTAATCCTGTTGAGAACTACTTTTTGAACCTTAATCTAAATTAACTTGTAAAAATCATGTGAAACTTGAATGGTGATTGGTGTCATCATCAGTTCCTTTCCTATCATTTGTTTCCCTTCCTCCTCACTAAATCTAAATTGAGGATCATTGTAAAGGGGAGTATAGGAAAAAGGCATTCTCAGAAACTTTAGGCCTTACATCACAAATTTTTTGTACAGATATAATTTATGTCCACATTTTCAATACTTGTTTGAAGGACCTTCCACATCATATTCTAGATAACTTCCTCTTCTTCTCTTATTCTTCCGTCTGGATGCATGCTTGATATTTGTCAGTAATTGCTTGTGAGTCTCAGAATGAGATGCATTAGTGAAATTCAGCTAGGCCTAGTGCCTTATGCAATCTAGCCCATGTCTACAAAATTAGGATACTGAACAGACTTAGTAATTGGAATCTTGAAGCTAATCTTTTAAATGTACAACTTTTACTTCTTTGCAACTATGGTGTTTTGCTTTGACATGCTAGAAAACCAAAGTTCAAGACAAAAAGGAAGCAATTTTTCTTTTCATTTTATTCCAATGAGAAAACTTGTGAAATAGAAAAAACAATTTTCTTTTTCAATTCAATGTTATAGAACTTGGTCTCCAATCAGATTAAAAATTAAAAAAAAAATAGTGGAATAAACAAACTTCAACTCAAGCTCATGGTCTAGGTTAGGATCCATAATTTCACTAGTAATTTACTAAGGGGTTGATATTTGATGCCACTCGTAATGGCCCAAGCCTGGATTGACACAATAATTCCTCTAGATGTGGAAGCTTTGGACCAAAAAAGCTAGATGGGATCACATCAATTACTTAGTACCTTGTAAAGCACTTAAAAAATTCATCCTTTACATGAATCTCAAAGACCTTACCCATACAGAAGTATTCTTAAACGTATATAGACTGTTTGAGGGTCAGTAATTAATCATTGTACAATGTATTTGATTGTTACATATGATAAGATACATCAGTGCTACTTACTATGCTTACTTATCTTACCTGAGGCATCTACTTCAGCTCGTACAGTGTTACTAATTCTCACTTGCTGATGTTTAGTTTATGGCAGGAAAAGGCATAGTCCCAGAAATTCCAAACTGGACCTCGTAAGTATTATTTTGGTCTTACTTATAGGTGAGCTGCGAATTTGTACACTGTTCCATACATATTTCCAATGAAATGACGCTTTGTGTTCAATATTTGTTTTCCTCTGCAGTTTTCTTCCAAAATTGACAGTGGATGGGGTATCTGTCAAAATTGTAGATTCAGGAACTCGTGCTGACTGTTTAAAAGGTTACACTTTTGTACTGGAATCATCAAAAATGGTAATTTCTAGTCAAAAGTTTTAACTGTCTCTCTAACAATATCTGGCATGGAAAGTATTAGTGACTTTCTGTAGTTATATTGGTCCACAAGATCAACTTGTCACTCTCAAGTGCATGCAAATCCTTTATCTAGGGTGTGGTGGGAATGATTGGGAAGGTTTTTAGTTGTTATTTACCTGCTATGTTTCTTGCTTGGGGTAAGATATGCTAGTTTGATGGTAATTTACTGAACCAAGAGAATTAACTTTTTTAATTTGCTTAAAGGAAGATGCTATGATTTTGGTAATAAGGTTACTAACTTTTTTAGGAGATGTTGAATGATCAGAGCCATAACCTTAACAATCTGCCTCCTAATGATGGTTTTGTTAACAAGAAACTGATATTCATGCTGCTGAGATTAACCAGAAAATATGTCTAGTTGAAGCTTGCTACTTTTCTATGAGACTATGACCATCAAGTAACTGATCTCGATTCCTATAGACATACAGTTATGCCTTTTTTGTCCCCTTACAGTATAAGTCTCGGAACAGATTGCAGTCTTTATTGGAATCAGCTGGTTCAAATATTATGTTGATTGAAGAACTTTGTTCAAATAGTCAGGTGAGTACTTTATGAATTTTATTTGTTAATTTGTTTGAATAAATTTTCTTATCTCCATATGTTTAATTGATTTGTTCAAGGTAACTACATTTTTTTTGGAATTTGAATATTGCAATTGATGAATCATGGTGTGTCCAAGTTGTTTTTTGCAACACAATCGGCTGAAATATTTGTAATGTTGTCAAGTCATTTGTAATCTTTTCCTGGTTATCTTTAGGAAGAGAAACCTTGGGCTAACCATTGATATAGCAATACCAGTTAAGCTTCGAGAGATTACAGAATGTGAAATTTAGCTATCTTAACTGAGTTATTGGCTAGGTTCTTACCACTCATCCAACCAACTAGGCCTTTCCCTGATCCTCCCAATAATTGCTCATTGTTTTTGTCCTATTATCTTCCAGTTATGTTAATTGGCTGGCTTGGCCTGCTCGTCCCAATAATTGCTCATCTGCTTTCTCCTATTATCTCCCAATCATGCTAATTGGCTGGTTGACTTCACAATCATGCTAACAAGCGTTTGTGCTGTATGCATCTACTAAACAAGATTATTCCATGGAACAGGAATGAGGGTTGGATTTCCAGTCCCTCTTGGGGATCCTCTGTAACTGTAACGCTTTACACTTAATCGTGGTGTAAGATTCGTAATAACTCGTGGCAATTTTAGTAGATGTGGTGTTTTTGTTTTAAGTTAAGAAATCTTGATTATAATTTCCATGATGCAATATAAAGATATTTTCAGTATCCAAAACGTTGGATATGGGTAAGTTTGATTTGTTGTTTTATACTTCTTTAATCCATATGCGTTTTGCTCCTTGGTTTGGGTTTCAAACTTTTCTCATGTTCTCTGCTTCTTCTGGTATGAAATATATCAAGGCATATGTCATGGACTGCAGAATTTGATAGGATCTTTTAGGCATGGTGCTGTCTGTATTTTGTGTACCATAGATTTTGATATCCTTTTAATTATTTCATCTAGGGTTTGGATTATGGAGGAAATGGCCAGATGGTGTGTGTTATACCTAGTGGATCAGTGAATAAGCTTAATCACTTCAGCAAATGGAGTTCATTATCTAGAGTTAATGAGACGGATTTATTATGTGCTGTATTATCTGGATGTCTGGATTCATCTATATTGACATCTCCGTGTGGTAAGTATTTATTCTTTTCATGGTTGCTCTTTCAATCGATAGTGTTTTCAAAAACTGTACCAGACAGTTCTATTAGCAGGATACATATCTTGCTACTTTGGTTTCCTCTACCCAAGTCACCTTTGGCTTTTAATGTCTTGAATACTAAGGGATCTTGTTTTGTGTTTAACATCCCTTTTTGTGTTTTTAATCTTTTCCTTAAATAGAAAAACTGATTATGTTCTTAGTGAAACAATGGCGTTAGGACAGTTACCCATGGTTTTAATTCTCTCTCAAAGTTGATTGAAATGTTTCTTCAACAACATTGGATTTATCATTCTTTGTTTAATCTGTAAATGAAATGGTAACTCCATGGAATATGATCATATTAAATGTTTCTTGATCATATCAAGATGATGTAGCCTCTTATTTGTTATCTTCCAGTGGCTGTTTCATCATCGTGCTCCACAGATGAGACAGTGGTAGCAGATTCTGATGCAGAGCTAGAAACAGCAACATCAACTCCTGCCCATGCTGATATTGGCATAAACTCTCCCAGATGCACAAACAATGTAGGGGCATCCATGGACCTTTCTGTTAAATCAGAGGATAAGTGTCCTGTGAGAAATGTGGTCAATGATGGTGGCATGAGAGCAAAATTGGAGAAGAATAACGAGCCTGAAAGTGGAAACTGTGATGTCATTTACAGCCAAGATCTAATCACTAAGGATTTGAGTTTACCTTTTCCAATTTGTTCTACTTCAAATATTGGAGTCATGAATTTTAAACGCTTCAGAAAGGTATTGGTATTTTTCTTCCCTGTTGCTGCTACCTTACGTTGTCCTTCATAATGATCCATTTGGCTCTTTGTTTTGGACTATATGTAGTTATTTGCAGCAGGAGTTAAAAACTGTGTCATTCTTCCCTCTCAATTTATGCCTATCAACTCCTGCTCTATCATTGTTTTTTGGCTGAGGTGATATAAATTTTAACACAGGGTAGCACGCAATGTTGGGTTTGAATAACCTTATAGTAGTTGGACGTTGCCATTAGTTGCAGGTTAATTTATTGCCGGTTATGCAGTTAAAATCGCAGTTAGAGTTGGATTTAGACTTTATCTTTTGAAGTCTGAAAAGAAAAAATATGTTGCAGCTATTTCCTTTCTTTTTGCTTTATTTTAACAATTGTCTGTGGAATTACCTTTTCTTTATCTGCCTTTTTGCTTTTACGAATACTGTTTCTGATTTATGCCAAGCTCATGTGTTGTCCTTTCACAGAGAAATACTCAGTCAGGGAATAGCTTCAACAATTTGGTTCCATTCTCCAAATATCCGTACAAGTCAGATCCTTTCTCCTTAACACAGAATGTTATTTCATTGCTTTTTGAACATCTTGTTTGCTATAAGTTTGTGTTTTTTTTTGGTTAGAGAATCTGATTGCGAGACTGACAAGGTTCTTGAGTCTGTGAAAGAAGAGAAGAAGCGAAAGCAAATGGAAGCAATTGCAGAGGACTTATTTAACAACGAGAAGGTAATAAACTTCCCTAATTTGGCAGAACTTCACTGGGGGTGCAATGTAGTTATTAAAGTGGGAAAATTTTCGATAAAAACTCACTGCATCTCGAATTTTGCAGGCGAGAAAGCGGGGCGTGGCTGGTTCCCTTCGAGGGCTCCTTATTCGTGGTTGATTAGCTTGTACAGATGTTATGTGATTTTGATTCTATACTGTATGGGAGACACTGGAGTTGCCATAACCATGGTGAGGGGAAAAATGTTGCATTCTCTTGTGGAGTAGCAGTTGTTGATAAAGTGGCCAGTTTGGTTAAAGACCAACCCTTTGATTTGGTTGAGTGAAGATTTCAGTTATGCTCTTTAGTGGGAGTTAGAGTTTGCCAGATTGACATGTTACTAAAATTCACATCCTACAAGTGGATAAATGGGTTGGTTGAAAAGCTTTTTCATTCATGGTGTTTAAATTCTGCTGAAGGACCAAGCTTTTAATTCTACTTGGTTTAGATTCCTTTGTCTAGTGAAGGAGATGGTTCTCTAATTACAATCTGATCCTTCTTTTGTGGACTTTGACAGGAAAAACATAAATATCAATGACACAACTAGATATCATAGACATACATAACACTCATAAAAACCAAAGTATATCTGCTAGTAAATTATCACTAGGCTAGGCTATGAGATATGAATTCTTACTTAACACTATGAAAAACATAATACAACAATACCACTTTATCCCTTATTCCATCCCTCAACAATTTAGTCATTTTAAATAAACTTGATACTCTAGAAACAATGTCTAAATGCATATCTCAACATATATTTTAGAGATACAAAATATAAACTCCATAAATAAAAAAAATCAAAGAGTAAGATGGGAGAGAAGTGATCTGCTTACCATGTCTACTACTCAATCTTATCCTTTGCATAGTCCCTTTAAAAATTCTAATGCGGACACATTTAACTACACAAATAGTTAACCATATACTACAAAACCTTTAACAATCACAATTTATTATGCAATCATGTGCCAATTTTGCATCCTTTATAATGTCCTTTTAGAAATTCAAATATGAACATAGTTGACCGTACAAATGTTTATTTAACCATTTCCAATATAACTTTTAATAGACACAATTTGCTACATAATTATGTGCCAATTCATGTCCTTCACATTGTCCCTTAGAAATTTTTAATATGAATACAATAGACTACATGGATGTGCAATTAATATGTCCAAAAAAAACTTTTGAGAGACACAATTTATTACTTGGCGCGTGCTAATGTTTGTCCTTCACAGTTTTCATTTAAATATGTGAATTTGTTACTTATCTTATCTATAGTGAGTGGTAGTGTTTTTTAATTATATTATGCTTGATATGAGATTTATATAGTCCTAGTATAGTGTCCATTGGTGCTAGGTATTGTTTGTATCTAGTTATGATATTCTTATATTTAAGTGAAGGTGTTACTTATTTTTAATATATGATAGTAATTTTTGTATTGGCGATTTTTAATATATTAAGTCCTAGTATAATTTGTTTGAAAATAACTTCTCTATCAAATAAGGATAAGATTGCGCATTACTAAACCTCTTCAGACTCCGCGTTTTAGTAGGACTCTCACTGGATGTTGTTTTTAGGTCCTAGTATAATTTTTATTAAAGGATGATATTCGTTGTATTCAATAATGGTATTCTCATTACAAAGTATAGGTATTACTTATTTTTATTAAATGATGATATTTTTTATACATAGATGTTTGTTTATGGTATGGTGTTTTTTATACTTAGTTAGAGTATTCCTATTGTAAAGTGTAGGTGTTACTTATTTTTAATGACTGATGATATTTTTTTGTGCATAGGCTTGATATTACATATTGAATCCTAGTATACTTTATATTAAAACATCATTTTTTTTAGTTATAGTATTTCCATATAAAAGTGAAGTTGATACTTATCCTTAATAAGTTATGGTACTTTTAATACATATGTATAGTATGATGTGCAATAAGGTATGATACCGCTTGTGCTAATTTCAAGTAAGATATTCATTACTATGGAAGGAGTAATGTGATAGTATTTATCTACATCATATTTCTATGAATTTCATTTTATGGTGGTGGTATTTTTTTAAAGGCTTGTAGTTTTAATAATATGGAGATGTGGTATTTAAACATTAGATTAAGATTTTACAATTTTTTAGTTACAATATTTAACTAAGAAAATTATATTAATGGAGATGGAAGATAATATTATAGAATTTTCACTGTTCATTTTTCTTTCCAAGAAGAACATCTTTATGGAATCTCAACCTGTGGACAATAAAAAATATATTGAATCCATAAAATAATCCTTATGTTAACTGTTAAACAACAATCTAGAACATAATCTTTAAGTTATACCACAAATATCACTACATTAATCAGAAATTGCATCTGCATTGCGTAAGATATACACCGGATAACCCAATATATGCTAAGATGTATTAATAGTCATAAATGCACATACCAAAATAAACTACACACAACTTGATTTCCTATTGGTGGAAAAAAGAGCTTAAGTGAGATGATCTTCTTAAGCTGTCAAGATTACCTATTGGTATTGAAATAGGCCTTTATGTGGGAAGGTTTGGTTAAGGTCCTATGATTGCCTATTGTTGGTAAAATGGAGCTTATCTTCTTCTATAATCAATAACCTTGAAACTTCTCTTCATTGTCATTGATTATTTGTTGATGTGATCATGTTTAATTCTATAAATAGAGAGGAAGAGGGAAAATAGTATACCAATTATCTTGTTGAATAAATTTTTAAAAAATAACAAGTCGAGAAACTTTGGTGCCTTGTTTTAGGATTCTATAAAAGAGAAATAGAAAATGCAGCAAGAAGTGTTTTAGGGTTGTTAAGTAAGTTTAGTAAATATAAATTGCTATTTACTAGTACATTATAAATTTACTTAATTATTCTCATCACTATCATATCTATTAAAAATACTGAATTGGCAATTGATGGCATGATTGACTACCAATTACCTAATAGTTTACTATTTTTTATTCTTTTTTTGCTTTCTTTTGCTAAAATCTTATATGCATTTACCTATACACATATGTAGTAAATTTCTCCACTATGATCTTTATATGAAATTAGTTGCTTCTTATTATAGTAAATATTCATATTTCTTATGAACCAAACTAAGAGCTAAAATTTCAAAATTTTGATAATGAATTGATGTATAACTGATATTCGCTCTCAAAATTTTCTAATTTAATTTCAAAATTTTCTATCACTAGGAGTGTAAATTGTTTGCTTACTATGGCAACATCTCAACTATAAGGTGGGCATGTCGATACGATGTCTACCTTGTTGAATTGGAGTCTAAAATGCAATGGATTGTGAGGATTAAGAGAGATTTGTTTTGTTTACTTTTAGGTTCTATTTAACGCTAAGAAATGAAAGAACAAGAAGCTACATTATACTAAATAGGAGGAGTTATTTAAAGCTTTTCAAGGAAATTTTTTACAATAAAAATTATTTTATTTCTTATCCCAGTGTAAACTATAATAGTAGACATGGTTTGGTACACATAAGTGTGTGTACCAAAACCGTATCCATTATAGTGTCCTTTCAAATTTCTAACATGAATATAGTTGACTATATAGATGTGTAGTTAATTTAATAAAACCTTTATTTAACACACATTGGTACATGAGTAGGTACCAATTTGTATCCTTTACATAGTCCCCTTATATGTACCAAAACCATATTCATTATAGTGTCTTTTCAAATTTCTAACATGATCATAGTTGACTATATATATGTGTAGTTAATTTAATAAAACCTTTATTTAACACAAATTGGTAGATAAGTAAGTACCAATTTGTATCCTTTATATAGTCCCCTAAAAATGCTATTATGAACATAATTGACTACATAAGTACTTACTTAATCGTGTCCTACAAAAATTTTAACAAACATGATTTACTATACAATCATGTGCCAATTTTGCATCCTTTATAATGCCCTTCTAAAAGTACAAATATGAGCATGTTTGACTAGACGAATATGTATTTAACCATGTATAATAAAATTTTTGCTAGACACACTTTGCTACATGGTCGTGTGTTAATTGATGTCCTTTATATTTTCTCTTGACAATATCTAACATAAATACAATTGACTACACAAACGTGTAGCTAATTACGTCCATCAAAACTTTTAAAGGACACAGTTTAGTACATGGAGTATACTAATTTTGTCTTTCATAGTATGCATTTAAATAAATGAATATGTTATTTATCTATAACGAATGGTAATATTTTGTATAATTACACATGATATGAGATTTATATAGTCCTAGTATAATGACGATTGATGCTTGGTAGTGTTTGTATATTAGTTGACCACTAACCCATATAGGTCGACCAATTACCCCAAAAATGATTTAAACATCTTCAAAAGCTCAAAACCAATTTGTTTAATACAAATATGATTAAAACACTTCCCTAAATGTTCCCCAAAGATTATTTGAAAGATCAAAAGGCTTCTATAATAAAATCAAAAGCTTCAATGCCTCTTGATGAATGTAAAGACCCATTCAATAAAGTAAGATAAAATGATTATGCATAATGAGCCTTTTAGATTATCAAATTAACAAACTGATCTTACAAATAATAATACAAGATATAAAATGACCTTGATGAGCTTTAAGTTTTGATCTTGATTTCATCAGTTACGAATTTCAACTTCTCCTTTTTAACTTCATACATTATCTGGTTTCATTTTGTTCTAATATTTATTTTCATCAAATTAATAAGTGTTGGACCCTGATTTTCTTTTCTTATTGAACAAGTAGGTGTTTAATTTTATTTTGAGGTTGAGTTGGCTTAATTTCCTTTTTGGGTAGAATAATTTGAGATTTTATTGTTTAGGTTGATGGAAATTAAATGGAGGGATTAAGTTTAAATGAGAGTTTTATATGGTGTTAGTGAAAGTAAAGGAATAAGATATTTAAGGTCAAACTGGGAAGTTCACTTAAGGATAAAAGGATATAAGTCTTATAAGGAGGGTATTTAAGTCATTTTCGTTCCTTTTAAAGGAAGAAGGAAACAACATCGTTTTTGTAATGTTGAATGAAATAAAGAACAAAATTTTTACAAGGAAAGTAAAGAGAGAGTGAATTCGGTGGAGGGAGAAGAAAATGATGAAACAAAGAAAAAGTTAGGTTTCGATTTTTCTAAACTTGTAAGAGGGAGTTTGGAGTTTGGTTTGAGAAGGAAAAAGGAAAGAGGAAGGTTAAATCTTTCTTTAGAGGCAAGAAGCAAAATTTTGTGGGTGGCTTTTCTAAGGTGAGTTGTTTTCAAAACCCTTTAAAATTTTGATGGGTTTTGGTTGAATTGGCTTAGGAAAGGCATGGGTATAGTAGTTATAGGAAGAATTACATGCTTTTGTTTCCTTAGATTTTCAATTTTGATATCCCTTGTAATTTGGTATTTTTGTGATTTTGAAGAAGGTCAAGTGAGGCAAGAGGAGCTTGAAGAAAGTCCAATTGATCAAGCCTAAAGCAAAAGGATTTAAGGTGGGTGACATCTTAATAATTAAGTTAATGGGCTAAATAAGTTTCTTTCCATAATTGCAATTTAATACTTTCCGATACTTTTGAAATTATGCACTTATGACTCTTTGGGATGATTTGATATAATATCATGTGTCTTTTGTATGCGACTGAATTGTGGAATTATTTTTATATTTTTTTGACAAGTGAAAAAGAATGTGACTTTTGAAAGAATGTTGTTGTTATAAATTTTGCTTTCAGAAAAATGCCATTTTGGCAAATATATGTGAAATATATGAAATGCATGATTCTATGGGTTTGTGGTGGTCCCTTAAGAGTCAAGTGCACTTGTTTGTTTATAGGCTTCTCCCGCCAGCTCGCTAGTGGCATTGAAGCTCCCCACGGATTCCCATAAGTTCACGGCTACACATGACCGCTTTGCGGGAATGTGTAGTACGTTCTGTTTCGGATCCACCGGAACCACTTTCTATGTGTTTATGTGTTATTGAATTGTGAATTGATGAATTTGATTTCGTGAATGCTTAATAGTTGAATATTTGAGAAATTATATGTGTTTGATAACCGTAATGTGACTTTGAAAATAAATGACAAAACAAACGCTTTTGGCTTGTTATTAATATTAATGTGTTACCCACGAGCTGTTGAGCTCACCCCCCCTTCCATTCCCATCCACAGGCGACGAGCGAGAAAACGAGTGACCACATCGGGGACAGGGCATCACGCCTAGTTATTTTTACTTTTGAGGCTTTATTTTGTTTCCAAAGCTTTAGATGTATTTTGGGGCAAAAAAAATCACTATTCATGTGATCTTTCCTTGTAAATTGAAGATTTTGAGACTTTGATGTATTAGGGCTAAAATGCCCTCTAAAACTATGTAATAACTTATGTTTTGATATAAATGAAAGAAATTTGGGTTTTATTGTATTTTTTTGTTTAATCAAAATGTGATGTTGTATAGTTTTGAAAATGACAAGAAGAGTAGCATTGTGGTTGTTGCCTTTTGAGACAATTTCTGGACTTATGTGGATTGATTGGCTTCATTAGCCTTCTTGAGAATTATGAAGGATTTGCATAGATTTAAAATGAGGTATTGTGTACTGTGTTTGGATTTGGGAGTTGAAGGATGTGGATATTAA
>JANZLF010000007.1:698239-714397 GCA_026546835.1 Erythroxylum foetidum | reverse complement strand
GTACTTAGTCCTTATCACATCAGATATACATATCACATCAAGGCTCGCCTAAAATAGTTGACTAAAAAAAGTAGGTTGAATTCTTATAAAAGGGAGATATATGATATAAACCTTTACACAATAGGTTAATACATTATACAATAACAATCCAATAAAAGTCACGCTAATATACGAGATCTAAAAAGGTTCAGTAATATACAACGTTATGCTTAATTAGAAGAGAGACTGTTTTCATACTAATACCTTATGAATAATTGATATCAACTTAGTGAGAATCACAATTAAAATTTTATTGTAGATATATTTACTCATATTTGAAGATATCAAATTCATATGCATTAGAGATAGTATCCACATTATAATTTATTTCATTTTCATTTAACTAAATGAAAATTGTCTATTATAATTTATAATAGGTCATTATCATCACACCTAGTCTGAAATTCCGCAACAAAACAGAATCTAAGGAGATCTGATAGTATACAGCCTTACCCTTATATAATAGAGAGGTTGTTTCCGGTAAACTCATATGCAGATATGGCAATAAAAAAATAATACAGGTTAAAAGAATAAATAAGTAAAACTAACACACTAAATTATAATGTAAATAAAATTACAATAAATACATAAATAAATAAAAATATAATATAACTCGACTTTTTTAAAAATATGTAAAAAGTAAAATATAACGAAATATAACATCTCTTTATTTTTAGAAAAGCACCAATATTTGAATAATAAGAGAGTAATAAAGTATCAAAGAATTTGACTTTAAACCGTACAAAGCACGGAAAAAAAAAACATGCACTTTAGATTTAATAAATATGTTTAATATTTTATAATAAATATATTTAATAATTGTCTGATTGAGAGAGAGAGAGATAGAGAGGGGACAAGACACTTCAAGCTCACGTGGGCTTCAGATTCACCACCGGTTATTCTGATATCTGATTGAAGGTGTCTCTCTATGTGAGTATGAAGAACTAACATAACATAAAATTTAGTGAGGTGATGAGGGGAATGATGTCTTCCCCTTGTTTATCCTGCTCTGCACCAACTTCCCAACTTTTTAATTCTATGAAGACCACTTCTTTTTCTTCTTCTTTACGAAATGGTTTACATGTTGTTCATAATTCATGTCAGGAAGCAACCCGTAACGGGAATGCTTTTAACTTCTATGCATCACTCTCTTCTTCTTATCATCGTAAAGGAAGGAGGGGCGAGTTCCTTATTGCCAATTGCACCACTAGCAGTAGAAACACGGAAGAATCATCAACCGCCGCCATTGATCAACAGGATCTTATTGATTGCGTCGGGACGGGCTTGGATGTCGAGTGTGTTGTCTCTTCTGAAACAGAAGGTTCAGCGGCGTTTAGTAATGGCAGTCTTAAACAAAAAGAAGAAGAACAAGAGGATGTTAAAGATGCAGTGGAATTGGATGTACTGAAAAGGGCAATGGAGGCTGGAGTGTTGGTGAGTCCATTCTTCTTTTGGGGAACTGCAATGGTGGCTATGAAGGAGGTGTTGCCAATGGTAGGCCCTTTCTTTGTGGCCTCTTTTCGTCTAATTCCTGCTGGTTTCCTTTTGGTTGCATTTGCTATCTCCAATGGCAGGCCTATGCCCTCTGGTTTCACTGCTTGGCTTTCCATCTTTCTCTTTGCCCTTGTTGACGCTACCTTCTTTCAGGTACGCCACAAGCTTCCATTATCTGTTCTTGTTGTTCTCTACAGATAAACATATATATATGTTGATTTCCGTCTGAAATTTTGTCTAAAGTATGCTTTTTTTGTTTGTGAAAATCACAGGGGTTTCTTGCGGAAGGCTTGCAGAGGACAACAGCAGGTTTGGGCAGTGTATGTTTGCTTCTTTACACATGTTAACCGGAATTCAACTTCAACTTCATCTTAGTTTCTTTTTACGTGGGAATAAGGGTACTTGGACCAATATATGAATCAAAACAACTGTTGAATTTTGGAAAGTAATTGGTCCAATAACGAGTACCATAGTCAGTCAGGAAAGAAGCGTTGAATTAAAAGTCTAAAGAGAAGAAACTCAATTTTATCTTGGAGGTGAATATCTTGCTATCAATTCAATTCGGCCCTAAAAAGTAGAGCTGGTGCTTTATTGGAGAGAAGGAGATACAAGAATGGTTGATTTGATTATAGAAATTTATTTGGGTGAGTCTTTTCAAACTAATGAGAATCCATGTTTTCTGTTTACTGCAGGTCATAATTGATTCGCAACCCTTGACAGTTGCAATACTAGCAGCATTATTATTTGGTGAGTCCATAGGGTTTGTTGGAGTTGCAGGACTTGTTCTTGGTGTAATAGGACTTGTACTTCTTGAGGTAACCACTCAAAATAATCTCTTCAGCCTTCATATTTCAGTGATCGATATTTGGATGCTACGATTTCGTTTCAACATCTTAAAATACCTCACTAGTTTTGGTTAAAAAATAAAAAAAAATGTGGTAGATCTCATTTTTGTCACACATGTGAAGTAGACTTTGTCAATATAATACAAAAGGAAAATGTTTGTTTAACCAGATGATAAAACTACAGGTCCCCTTTAATATTGTCCTTCTTGGAGCATTATTGGTAGCTTTATCAATCGGGAATTCTATTAGACTCAGATGCTTACAAGTATTTGCTGCTTCTGTTCTGTTCTTGAGGTAGTATAATCAATTTACAGCTTAGTGGCTACTATGCAAGTGAAAATATATTCTTGGTTAACAATTATTTGCATCTGATTGCAACTAGGGATATACTTGCCTCTCTAGGTACCAACATTGGCTTTTGATGACACAAATTTTTCTCTCTGGGGAAGTGGAGAATGGTGGATGCTTCTTGCAGCTCAGAGCATGGCAGTTGGTACAGTCATGGTTCGCTGGGTTACAAAGTACTCTGATCCTGTAATGGCAACTGGATGGGTAGGCTATCCTAATCCATGACATCCATCCAAGATTTATCTCTTATGTGCAGACCTAGAGCTTATAGATGATCTTTTATAGAATTTCATATCCATGTCTCAGTGCAATTGTAGATGGTAATACTGTGAAACTAATGTTTTAGTAATGGAAATTTTCATGATTATATCTTTTTACACTAAAGGGGCATGGCTATGGCCATGTGACAATATTGTCAATTAGAGATACAGAATTTTCCCGGCATTGGGTTGCATTGAATCTGAATTTATTTCAATATTTCTACATCTGGATTTCCTATCTAGTTCTATCGTGGTAGTAAAGAGACGGCTGATGAATTGGTAATTGAAACTTGGTTGGTACAGTGACTGTCTCTTCAATTCCTCTCAGAACTCATAACCTATTGTCATTATTAAAAATTACTCTTCTCTCTCTCTCTCTCTGTAATCTAAGTGGTAGTGGCTTGACTCTTTGGAGATTTTAAATGGATTGCGAATCACAAATTATTGTATTCAACTTCCATACATGTTCCTGTATTCAACACTACTGTGGATTTTGGTCTGTGAGTTTTTTTCTACTTTTAATTAGCTTATTCTGTATTCTGATGAATATAAGCCAAGCAAAGGAATGGCGTAATGTGTCTCTTGCAATTCTCGCTGCAGCACATGGTTGTCGGAGGTCTTCCTCTCTTGCTTATCTCCTTTCTCAATCATGATCCTGCTTTTGAGGGAAGTCTTAAGGAGCTTACAACAACTGATATATTGGCCCTCCTATATACATCAATTTTTGGTTGTGCCATCAGTTATGGGATTTACTTTTACAATGCAACAAAAGGTTGAGCCTACTGAAATTCAATTTTGAATTTTTCCCTTTTTTCTTGTCTTCTTTTCTCAATCTAAACTAAAGTTGTCTACACTATGTCGCCATCGACTTTTTCATGCTCCCCGTTCTGCTGTACACGATACTTCGAGTTTAACTTTAGATTATTGTTCAAACTAATTTGGATAGTTAATTTTTCAGGAAGCTTAACGATGCTTAGTTCCCTGACCTTTCTAACCCCCATGTTTGCTTCAATCTTTGGGTAAGATGCTTCAAACACAAACTGTCTGGTCTGTTATGGCAGCTGCAGCTTGTAAATAGTGCATTGCTAATATTGATATTCTAATTCCAGGTTTCTATATCTTAGTGAGACCTTCTCACCTTTGCAACTGGTTGGAGCTTCTGTTACTGTGGCTGCAATATACATGGTTAATTACCGCAAGAGTATTGAGTGAAACAGTGATCAGCTTTGGTCCATAGATAAGCTAAGCAGACATCATAGAGTTCGTCTTTTGATTCTGGTGCCATGCTTCTGTACTGAGAGCATTAATAGGATACGTCTATAATGAATTGAAGAATCAAGTTGCCATGGATTGCTAATATGGTCAGGAATTACTGAAATCCTATATTGCTATCTTCAGAAGTTATCATGTATCTATAATCTATGAATGTGACTTGAAATGGTTGAGTGATGTCAGGGTGAAGTTGGTCAAGCACTCAGTCATTTCCTCAAGTAACTTCTATGTTAGGACTATACCTCTTATGCTTGGAACCAGTGTATAGGATTTGAATCAATTATTGCCTACATGTTGGGTTCTCAGTTTCGGTGGATCCGTTATTCCATCTGTAAGAGTGAAAGCAACCTCCATGAAGGGCTAAAGGATTTAGTTCTGCAAACATTTGGACACATAGTTGGACTTCTGTGATGGCTAAGGTTTAAAACTGAATGAGCTACTGCTTTATGAATTTTTCAAAATAGCCTGCTCTAATTGTCTTGTAAGTTGCTTAGATTGGCTTTGTAATGCAGCAAAGTTTTGGAATAATTGTAATGGCGTCATGATAATTTGTTAAGACCTCTTCCAGTTGCTTGCTCTTTCTTGTGTCCTTTCTAGTGGAAACTTAAAGCTTGAAAAGCCTTCATTTCTGAACTTTGAAATGAGAAGAGCTTGAATTTTTCTGTTTTAACAGTGGAAGAATGGATGGTGGCTCCACTATAATCAAACAATGTTTGTGAAAGAGATGGTAGATGGTGGCTCCATTACTTGATTCACATATTTCTAAACAACTTTAGACTGAAGTTGCAAGTCCGTCAGAGAACTGAAAAAAAAAACGTGAAAAAGGGCTTTTTTCCTAGGAATTGAGCTATCATTTTATTTAATGACTAATGATTGGAATTTGGAAGAAAGATTAGGAAACAAAAAAATTTAACATGGAAAAGGAGATGAGAAAAATGAATTTCTTTCAATCAACCGAAATCCAGAACAATTAGTTGTAAGTTTGCAACTTCCAACAATCCAAGATGTACACAGCTGAAAACTTGAGCTGAGTATATGAGAAACAACAATCACATCTCTGTAAGTCGGTTAGAGGACGACTTAGGTTGAAGCACTTGCAGCGACAACAACAGGAGACGCTTGGACATTTCTTGCAGTGCCAACTCTTCCACGTCCAATTCCTGTCCTTTGCCCACTGAATCCTCTCCTGGCTTCCTCCATATTGCGGCCTGGTTCAGGTGTTGTATGCCTTTGGAATCCCAGTGGACTCTTCTCATCATCCTCTTTGTGATTAGATCTGGAAGTCCAACGATCTGTTGAATCTGCGGAATTGGGTTCCCACGAGGAGGCAGAAACACCCCATTGCTGTTGGCTGCAGCCCACAAAGCTATTGCTGCCAGAGGATTCTTGGCCATCCATATCTTCACCACCACATAAGGTGGTGCCACCCCTCCTCACTGTCACATATTTGTGAAAGCTAGGCTCCATTATATCATCACTTGAAAGTATTTCAGATTCTACAAATGGTTCTTTGACCTCTGACACTTTCTTTCCAACAAGATTTGCAACTGCTGCAACATGGCTTCTTTTGTCATCAGAAGGTTTGGGGTCTGAAAGATTTGAGCTTGTGCTGGAGTTAAGGTCTGCAACTGCTTCAAGGATAGAGCAAGCCTTGGAAACGCATGGTGGAAGTGAGAAAGAAGGGGTGTTTGTGTTGTTCTTTTGGTGGAAATTGTGGATATCTTGAAGCAAAAGTGCAGTGTAGGAAGATTGTGGTGGGTTCAATAAAGCTTCAGGATTGAAGTCTAGGTCCCGAGATTGCCTAGCAGACCTGCTTCTTGATGAGCTGTGAGGATTCAAGCTTTCGGGTACGACAGTGGTGGTCAAAACGGCATTAAATTCTTCCGTGGGCTGTTCCTTGGCAACCTTGGTGGAATTAGTAATGGCTCTGTTGGCCGTCTCATAACTTGCTTTCTGCATCCGAATTCAAAAGACAAAAAATTTGACATCTCCTGAGTTTGCAATAATAATGGAAGCATGAAATATATACCTGAGTCTGAACATCCTTGGCTTTGGTTATTGAGTTGGTGGTCCCTGTAGGCTTGTTGGCAGTGGGTGGTGGGAGAACGTTGGTGTCAATATCAGTCAATGGGTTTCTCCTGTAGGGCGAATGTTCAGCTTTCCTAGATGAGCTCCTGCTAAGCGAAGGCTGCTGATTGTTGCTGTTATTAGCAATCGGTCTAGCAGGAGACTGAGAACGTGGGGACGCGGAACTTCTATGACCCGCAGCCTCAACGCTTCTTTTCACAGATATACGTTTGATAGTGTTTGAACTTGAACCAGCTACTACTGCTTGTGATTCATTGCTCTTATCCATCGCCAGGGACGAGACAGTTGGAGGAACAGATACCATCTTGGCTGGTCTTTTCACACTGCCTGAAGCAACGTTATGACTATCACTAGCGTTATTACTAGTCATGATTGGAGTAGCAGTTGTGGTTGCTCCTTCGGATCTCCTACCAGGTGATCTACTCACACGTCTTCCATTACCTCTCTCTCTGCTTCCTGATCGCTGATTCTGCTCTCTTTCCCTACTGGGTGTCCGCGTCCGCCTCCTTCCTTGAGGAGATTGAGGTTGACGTTTACGCTGGCGGTGCTGCCTCTTCTCATCCGTAACATCATCGTCATCACCAGCAGCTGCAAGGTCGCCGCCTTCTTGGTCGAAATCGAAACTCCTTTTGGAACCACTGTACTTCCTACCAGAAGAAGAAATAGTCTTTCCGGCACCAGAGGAGTTGCTGCGGCTGAGCCTTCCACATTGGATGAGAATGGCGTCCACCTCGTCCTCCACCTCGTCCTCCGTTGTCCTCACTTTCCCCATGTCATCAATTTTATCATGACCGCCACTCTCTTCCACTTCCGCACTTCTTTCTCTATCATGGCTCTTCCTGTGTTTGATTACAAACACCTCCTTCTTCTTCACCACCCTCTCGTCCCCTTCTTCCACTTTTCTGGGTGCTTCAACTCTAGGATCTGCTTCCTCAACCATCATCTTCTTCTGCTTCTGCTCCTTATCCTCCACCTTATCGACCGTGTCATTTTTACAAGACTTGACGGGATGTACTAAGACGTGGTTTGGTTGTGGTTGTGGTTGTGGTGGTGGTGTGGGTTGTTTCAAAGGAGAAGAAGGTGTTTTCTTGCTGAGACAAGTACCCATTGACTTGGAAGAAGGATGGATCGGGATCTATTCTATCAGAGAAATGTGATTGGATTCATAAGAGATGGTTTTGATTCTTTTGAAAAACAGAAAAGACTGGAAGAGGTTCAAAAATAGAGGGAGAAGAACAGAAAGAAGAGCTCGTTTTACGATAATAAACTATTAATATATAAAAAAACTTTTTAAAAGACATTTCAAAATTTAGAGTGAGACGCGGGCTGACCTGACTGACCCACTTCATAAAAATAGAGCCGTTTGATTCAGAAAGGATAACCGACCGTTACTATTTAATATTTATTTGTCTGTTGCTCAGTCTGAGTCTGACTTTTGTTTTTTTAATAAAGTATTTTAGGAGGGTTTAACGCTATTTTTTTTTAGATTCGAAGAAATTTCTTAAGTAGGCCAAGCGGATACATTTTTTTTAGAGTTTAATTGGCGTATCACTCCACAGGAGAATCAAGCGAACGCATCTTATTATTAAGGGCCTAACTAGTTCTCCATTTACAGGTAAAATTTCGACTATTCCAGACTCTTACAAAAAGGGCTAACATGAAATCGAACCTAAAATCTAACCAAAGTCAAGCCCCACTCTCAACCATCGAGCCACACCTCTTGAGGGCTAGAACACATCTTTAAGTGATTCACATTTAGATTAATTTTTATTCAAATTAAATAGGTCTCTTACAAAAAGTAAAGTTCTAGTATCAAATTTTAAACAACTACACGTATAAAAGAGGTTTAAACCTGCAACTTCATTTAACCTTGGTGAGTTCCTGCGCCTTGAGTTTCGTAATATCTTTATATTGACAGACAAAGACATTCGGCTTTATGCATATTAATCTTTACTTGTCAGATTCGATGCGTCCTTCTTCGTTTTCAAATGTCTTTCCAACGGCTCTCTCTTATGTTAAAAACCAAAACACTACCTCTGGCTTTTTTCTTCTCATTCCTCCCTTCCATTATCTTATAAATCCAAATTTATAAATACTATATTTCTATCTATAAATACTTATGTTCAATTTTATTAGGAATAAGTATAAAATGAATAAAATGGTGTACCAACCTGTAAAAGCATAAGTACAAATATAAACGTAGTTATATATTGTCAATTAGTAATTAAGATTTATTTCTTTTATTATTTTTATTTTCACTTTTAGACATTATTCTTAGCTCAATTAAAATAATAATTTAATAACAACATCAATACTGACCTAGCAAAATCTTACTATGCAAAATTTGAGGAGGTCTAGTATACACAGTCTTACTCTTAATTAGTATAGAGATTATTTTCAATAAAAATAATAATTCAATTAGAGCAAATGTTAATTTTTTTAATTATAAATGTTTTTGTTTAGAACAATAAAGTTTTAATCCTTATTTATATTTTTATGGAGATTAAATAAAATAAAGGAGATTTTTTAATTTAATTAAATATATTGATCTCATTCCAACATCATTTATTTGAATTTAAGTTATTATAAAGTTTACAATTTTTATTTTTATGACATGCATTAATGAATTATACATAATTTGTTTTTAAAGTAAATAAAATAATATATTGAATAAAAGGGCCCAAAACCTTACCATCATCCAGTAGTTTACACTGTCTAGTATTGTTGTTGATGAGGATAAGTCCCTCATTCTCACGAAAATTTCATTTTTGATTATAAAATTTGGTTGTGATTCTCTTTGGAAAGCCCTGTAAATCCTCTCATTCCATATGAAAAGAAGAAAAAAATCAAAATCAAGAGTGTGCATCTAAACCTAAATTCTAATCTTCTTTTTAGTTAGAAAAAGATTTTTACTTTTGTTTCATCTTTGTCATATACAACGAAAAATAAACAAATTGGGTTTTTGAATTCTAAATTATAGATAATCATGTTGCATACCATAACAGTTCTTTAAAAAAATGGTTTATGAGTTTTAAATTGTAGATAAGGTGTAATGCAAGCTCAAGAATTCTATAAAGTTTCACGTTGAATTTATATGAAATTGGATCCAACCAAGCTTAAGTTATATACGAGTCTACTCATGAGACATCAACAAAGCTCTCTTACACGAAATCAGATTCTATGTGGAATGGATGACTCAGATCTTCTAATACAGGGTAGGTTCAGAGTACTTAGGTCAGAGGATCTGAAGGCCTCTTACACTATGTAGAAGGTGTTAAGAGAATGACTTCATATTCCTTGATGATTTTGAAGGGTACGTCACTAGACATATACATAATACTCCATATCAATCGTAACACAATCATAGTGGTGATTTGCATGTTCAATCATTGAAGTGATTTGTGTCTTATTTTATTCAAAGGACTTATTTTATGGATGGTACCAAAGTATACTTGAGACTAGTAATCATATAAGCAAGCAAATGCAGAGAAAAGCTTTAGTACACACAGGTCTTATTTGTGGTCTCAACATCAAACCAATTACAATGAAAAAGCCTCCTTAGACGCGTAATGCTTTTTCTCAAATGTGTAAGGCCATCATACTAGATGCGCATTTCAAGTCTGTTATCAAGCACTCAACATCTCCTAAATTATTTCTTGGAAGTAAGCTTACATTTTCTTGCTTGTGCTAGTGGGCGCTTCTGGCTCGTCCCAGATAGATGCGGAATCAAGCTTTTCAACAGGGATTTTGGACACATCTCGACGTACTCCAACATCACAAGCCAACCGATTGACACAATAAATGCCAAAAGCAGCGACTGGCGGGGCAATAAAGCTTCTTGCTAGAAATCTAACTGCTGTGTTAGAAACAATACTCGCAGCAGCTAAGAAGGATCCTGCCTGTCCACTATGAACAACACTGATGTTAGGGGTCACAAGCAAACCGGTCTTGCAGTAGATTGCAAAATCCTCGCAGTTGTTCTTGAATAAGTTGTATCTCCCAAAACCTTTCTCAAGAAGGAATGAAGCTCGATGAAGGACATCTTCTGATGAGTCTGACTGGGCAAGGGTACAGGTTCCTCCTCGAACTTTGGCAAGAAAGAAAGCTGGTGTGACACCATACTCAAATTTGTAAAGATCCCCACCTGACAGAAAACAATCAATACAAGACAAGATGACACCATCGACCCTTGATTGATCACCACAATTTGGGCATGGATTTTCTGATGATCGAGATGGAGTAGAACTCATGATAATATGGTCCAAAAATGTCCCAGTGCCAATTTCCTGTCCACCTCCCCTGGTAAAATGGATCACTCTTCCCTCACCAATATATATACCTGGGCTCAAATTAGCATAGCTGAATCAGAAGTTATGAAATTAAATTGATGATTGCCAATGGCAACAGTAGTTCACAGACACAAACAAAGCACATGCTTAGCAACTACAACATAAACGAAATGGTTCAAATATTAAGCTAAACAAACTTTAGGACAACTACCAAGCTTAGAAGGATCGGAAGAAAATAGTTAAATTTTATTAAAAGCAAATTAGGTATAACTAGTTATACAAGATCAAAAGAACGATCTATCATCATTTTTATCCTCATACCACAATAATGGTCACTCATATGATCATTTTTATCTATGTAGCCAAGCCAACGTGCATTAGTAACATAAGCTCTAGTTTCTTGATAATGGCACTGGCTTGTCAGAACAGACACATAATCAGACAAGTTTTCTAAAGGAACCATGCTAATGAGTTGTTGACGCATAACAACAGAAAAACAAAAAGAAACGAAATATCCTTTAAGTGCCCAAAATGAGGAAATTCAATCCTAGAAAATTCCAAAATCAGGGAATCAAATAATTCATTCATAGACTACATTATTCTAATTCCAAAATCATGATGCTGAAACACATCATCGACAGCAACAGGCTGACTTCAGCACATTTCCTCTCCCTTCCTCAGTTTTAGCATATGGAAAACAGAACACCGTCCCCAGGGGATAAACTTGTAGCTCATGCACAAGCGAAGCACCTAAAGCTGCAGATGCAACAAACCCCCTTTCAAAGCTTGTGACATAAATACCCAGTTGACATGACAACCATTTGTTTTGACGACAGGAAGTTGCAGTGTTATATCATTTAGTAAAGTCAGGAAGTTTTATCCTTTAGCAGCATAAATAACTCATAATCGGCCCACTCTTTTCCCACATTGCATTCTAGACGATCTTTTGTGTATTCCTCTAAATTGTTTGCCTCCAACAACTGCAATCTAATTAAACAATTAAAAGTCGTTGCATTGCAGGCGTTCTTCTATTCTAACTTGTTGAAACTTTACTCAAATAAGAAAAGAATAAATTTTGAAGAAGTAGAAGTAAACAGAGAAGGAAGCACAAGTGTAAACAAAGATGATGAAATAGAAGAGAAACCGTGATGAGCATATATGTAAGCCTGGCGCCAAGAATAGATGTGATCTCCATTCTTTATATCTTCCCTTGAAATCTTATTGGACAGCACTCCCATTCTTGTCTCTCCGATTCTGCCTCCGTCTCTCTCTGCTCTTGAGTTTCGGTTCAGAAGAAAATTATGTGAAGAGAAGAAGAAAGACACGCATTAAAGACACGCACTACTTCGCCCCTAAGGCTTTCGCACGCACCGTCTTTGCTTTCTCACTTTAATTAAAGCATGCTCCCTTCCAAGTATACATGTTCAATGCCCATTAAGCCAAACACAATATGGTAGGTTGGAAACGTTTGTATAAATAACGAAAAACGAAGGACCCAAACATTTAAATTTTTAATTTGTAATAATTAAAATTTTAATCATAATATTGTACAGTAAGGAAAATAGTAAGTGGTCCAATTCTGTACATTATCCTGGCCATCAACACTTTGTTCGTTAGTTTGATTGGACAACCTATCTTACTTTAGTTTTTGAAGAATTGGAAGCTGGCCCAGACCATAAAAGGTTTTTCAATAGTTACTTTATAACTTTAATAAAGTTCTTGGGAAGATAGATATAAGGTCCAATATATATGAGAATACAAGTAATAAGTTGTAAAGGATAGTATAATGAAAGTAACAAGTTGTATTCTTCCAACAAAGGAGAGTATCCTTTACAAGCAGATGGTACCAAAGAATACTTGAGAATAATAATTATATAAGCAAGAAAATGCAAAGAAAAGCTTATAGTACAAATAGGTGGGGAAGATTTTCACATGCTTGTACGTAGTCTCAACATCAAACCAATTAGAATGAAGAAGCCTCCTTGCACACAATGTTTTTTCTCAAATTTGTAGGGGCATCATACTAGATGCAAAAGACATGCATTTCAAGCCTGTTATCAACCACTCAACATCTCGTAAATTATTTGATCTCTTCTTGGAAATAAGCTTACATTTTCTTGCTTGTGCTACTGGACGCTGCTGGCTCGTCCAAGATGGATGCGGAAACAAGCCTTTCAACTGGGATTTTGGACACATCTCGACGTACTCCAACATCAGAAACAAACCGGCTGACACAATACATGCTAAAACCAACAGCTGCCAGGCCACTAAAGCTTGTTGTTAGATATCTAAGTGGTGAGGAAACAATAGCACTGGCCGCAGCTAAGATGGATCCCGCCTGTCCACTACGACCAACACTGATGTTGGTGAACACAAGCAAACCGGTCTTGCAGTAGATTGCAAAATCCTCGCAGTTGTTCTTGAATACGTTGTATCCACCAAAACCTTTCTCAAGAAGGAATGAAGCTCGATGAAGGACATCTTCTGGTGAGTCCGACTGGGCAAGGGTACAGGTTCCTCCTCGAGCTTTGGCAAGAAAGAAAGCTGGTGTGACACCATATTCAAATTTGTAAAGATCCCCACCTGACAGAAAACAATCAATGCAAGACAACATGACGCCATCGACCCTTGATTGATCACCACAATTTGGGCATGGATTTTCATTTTCTGATGATCGAGATGGAGAAGAACTCATGAAAATATGGTCCAAAAATGTCCCAGTGCCAACTTCCTGTCCAGCTCCCCTAGTAAAATGGATCACTCTTCCCTCACCAATATATATACCTGAGCCCAAATTAGCATAGCTGAATCAGAAGTTATGAAATTAAATTGATGATTACCAATTGCAACAATAGTTCACAGACACAAACAAAGCACATGCTTAGCAAAATACAACATAAATGACAGAAATGAAATGGTTCAAATATTATGCTAAACAAACTTTAGGGCCACTATCAAGCTTAGAAGGATCAGAAGAAAATAGTTAAATTGTATTAAAAGCAAATTAGGTACAACTAGATATACAACATCAAAAGAACGATCTATCATCATTTTTATCCTTTTTCCACCCAATAATTCCATTTTGTTTTAATGAAAATAAGGCTGAAGCTTTCACTATGTAGCCAAGCCAATGTGCATCAGTAGCATAAGCTCTAGTTTCTGGATAATGGCACTGACCTGTCGGAACAGGCACATAATCAGACAAGTTTTCTAAAGGAACCATCCAAATGAGTTATTGACGCAAAACTACAGAAAAACAAAAAGAAAAGAAATATCCTTTTTAAGTGCCTAAAATGAGGAAATTCATAACTATCAAAGCTAGTTATCAATCCTAAAAAATTCCAAAATCAGGGGATCAAATAATTCATTCATAGACTACATTATTCTCATCCAGGAAGAAAAGACTTAATAATTGAGTTTCGGATGCTGAAACACAGCTACTGAAACACATCTATGACAACAACACGCTGTCTTTGGTACATTTCCTCTCATAGCAGTTTGCCATATCAAATTTCCTTCCTAAGTTTTAGTATTGAATAACAAGGAATGATGGTTAGGAAATCCAGTTTGACAAAATCCCCAATACTAGCAGCCCAATATACTTTTTGCTTAGTTTACAGTAGTGGTGACCTAGTATTGTTGCAGAATCTAACACGGTACAACAACTATGATTTTCTCTCTTCACAGGATCGCATTCCAGCTTGATGGCTGACTGGAACAAAGAAGTTTTATCCTTTAGCGGCATGAATAACTCGAATCGCCCCACTCTTTTCCCACATTGCGTTCTAAACGTTCTTTTACATTCCTCTAAATTGTTTGCCTCCAACAACTGAAATCTAATTAATTCCATCAACAGTCGTGTGCATTGCAGGCGTTCCTCTATTCTAAATTGTTGAAAAAGAAAAGAACAAATTTTGATGAAGTAGAAGTAAACAGATTTGCAATAGAAGGATACCCAAATGCAAAGTATAAATTTATGAGCAAAAAAAAAGATGATGAAATAGGGGAGACGGGAGAGAAACCGTGATGAGCATAAACGTAAGCCTGGCGCCAAGAATAGATGTGATCTCCAGCCTTAAGATCTTCCCTCGAAATCTTATTGGACAGCACTCCCATCCTTGTCTCTCCGATTCTGCCTCCGTCTCTGTCTGATCTTGAGTTTTGGTTTCAGAAGAAAATTATGTGAAGAGAAGGAGAGAGACAAGCATTACTTCGCCCCTACGGCTTTCCCACGCGACGTCTCACTTTAATTAAGACATTCTCCCTCCTTCGAACTGGGGACAGTAATAAATAAAAATAAAACGCTCAATTAATCAGTAATTTTTAATTCCTAAGTATACATGTTCAATGCCCATAAGCCAAACACAATATGGATTATGGAAGATCGGAATCATTTGTATAAATAACGAAAAATGAAGGACCCATTCTATAGAAGGTTGGAATCATTTGTATAAATAACGAAAAATGAAGGACCCAAACATTTAAATTTTGAATTGTACTTGAAATTCTCTAATCCAACACTCCTCTTCTTCTTTTATTGAACCCTAATTTTACCTACAATCTCTATGAATCCTTCTTTCTTCATTATCTTCAATCTCATCGCACCCTGGCCTTGGAAATCACTCTCTTTCCCCAACAAAAGTTTCACTAAAACTTAATTAACCCCTTATCACAGATAGCTTTAAGTAATTGGGGTTGGGTGGTTTGAATAGGCTGCGTAATCCCACCTTTTGGCTATTATTTCAGTTTTTCCACTAATAAGTTGTAACTGTATGTTTATAAAGTCTGCAAATATTGTCTGTAAAGGTAGGAAACAATGGAGGAAGGTGGTCATGCTATGGTCCCTCTTGTTCCAGAGACTGTCAAATATGAGTATGAATCCATTTGTTTCCTTAAATGTGAAAATTCTCCTACCCTTCAACACTGAATATTGTTTTGATTGAGGGGTTACCTCTAAACGTCTTTCCATCTTAGGTAGATTGACATTACTGATCTTACTTTAGCTTCTGAAGCATTGGAAGCTTCCCCACACCATAAGAAGTCTTTCAAGAGTTGTTTGATAAGATTCTTCGGAGGATGAGATGAGAGATGAGAGGGGCAATACATGTGCAAATCCCTGAGCACGAAAATATCAAGTTGAATTATTCTAGCAAAGGAGAGTATCATGTTATTCCAATGGCTAATTCTCTACTGTATTATGTCAGAAAATGTTTGAAAAAAATGAATCATTTTGATAGATTTTCCTTGAGTATTGGGTCCCAAAGCAATTAGCTTACAACAACTGCAGTATCAATGGTAAAAAAATGAAGGGGTAATAAGACTGTTATATCTTGTATCCGCATCCACCAGTTCCGGCATGGAAACTTTTCATATGCACTTGAACCAAGTCAGATATGCAGTGAATTACTAAATGTCATTCCTTCTTGTAACTGTTGATAATCCAAAACCAAATTTTCACGATCAACATCACCATCGTCTTTCATTATCTCTGTCAAACTTTCCAATAATGCGTAAAGTTTTTTG
>JANZLF010000007.1:631010-653305 GCA_026546835.1 Erythroxylum foetidum | reverse complement strand
GTAAAACACACAAAAATCCACTTCAATTCTATGTTCAAGCACCAATTCATATTTTTCCACAATAAACACATATGCCGGGAAATGTCAGGAATCCATGTACAATCATGTGCATTTAAAAAAATTACAATTTATGCATATATGGAGGTCATATTATGCATGAACATATCAAGACTAATTTACACACTCATAACCTTTCCCGAATTACCATTTTACCCTTTTCATCAGTGATGGGATTTTACATTAATGATGACATAGATGATGAGATTAGAGAAATGTTAAAGGATATAGGAAATTATGTGGAGACTATAGATGATAATATTTCTCCTAATACATTTGGTAATTTTAATAAGTTATTAAAAGTAGCTCAAGAAGAATTCTATTTCAGGTGCTCTAATTTATAATAGCTATCTTTTATTTTGAATTTGTTGCACTTGAAGGTATATTATAGGTGGAGTAACAAATCTTTTGATATGCGGATTGAGTTGCTTAATGATGCATTACCGATTGGCCTATAAAATCTTAAGATAATTCCTTATTAGACCAAAACTAAAAAGGCTTTTATATCAACAAAAATATCCATAAATATGAGCCAGTATTAAAAAAAGACATTGATGATAACGTTATGCATCATCCAACAAACTCAAAGGCATATAAAGACTTTGATGGGAAGTTTCCATAGTTTGCAGTGGATTGTCATAATGTTCTACTTAAGTTAGCCTCAAATATATATAATCCATTTGGTAATATGATACTTCTTCCAACAGGTGGCTGGTGATTCTTATGCCATACAATTTACCCATAAAAGTGTATGAAGGAAGTCTTTTTTTTCTTATTGTCTTTATGTATTCAACGACCTACTACTCCTAATAAGGATATCTATATATATATGCAACCAATAACTAATAATTTAAATCATCTATGAGAGTTTGGATTATAAACTTATAATGTTGTTAAAGGTGAAATATTTAAAATGTATACGGCTATTTTGTGGGCTATAAATGACTTTCCAACTTATGGAAATTTGTTTAGATGGAGTACTAAAAGGCATATGGCCTATCATACGTTTAACCATCAAACTTATTCGATAATGCTACGAAATAAAATATGTTATATAGGGCATAGTTGTTACTTGGAACATGGGAATAGATGGTGAAGAAGCAAATTTTTTAATGAAAAATTAGAACCTAGCGAAGCTCTTGTGTACCTTTCAACTGATTATGTACTTAATCAATTATCACATTTGCAAAATTTTATACCTAGAAAATACCCAAGTAATAGAAAGTAAACGCAAACTTTTCTTGATCTTGATTGGAATTAAAAAGAACTTATTTTTCTATTTGCTATATTAGAAGGATTTGCTATTGAGGCATAATCTAAATGTCATACATGTTGAAAAAAACATTTATTAGAATATTTTAGTTACTTTGATGGGAATTGATGACAAATCGAAAGACACAATTAAAACTAGATTAGTCTTGGAAGAAATGAATATAAAAAAATATTTACACTTAAAAAGGGTCATATATGATTCCATTTGCATATTACAATATGTCAAAAAAGGAGAAACAAACTTTTTGTCAATTTCTTAATCAATTAAGTTTGCTAATGGGTATGCCTCTCATATAGGCAATTATGTCAATGCTAATAAAGGAAAAGTTTCTTGGTTGCAAAGCTATGATCATCATTTGCATCAATCACGTTGGAACATATGGGTGTTTGTTGAAATATGTATCCATAACTTTGGTACCATTGGGTGATTTTTTAAGCACTTATGTTGCAAGACACAGAAACTAGAAGAACTTTAAAAAAATGGAAAAAGACAGCTTTGATTCCGTGTAAGTTTGAACTAGTTTTCCCACTACCATTTTTTGATATTATGGTGCATTTGGAAATTCATTTATCATACAAGGCAAAACTTTGTGGACTAGTTTAGTTTTGATGGATGTTCCTGATTGAAAGGTAATTTATATTCACTCCTACATTTTTATCTTCAATTATTATTTAACAACAAATTCTAATGTTTATATCTTTTTATGTTTTTAGGCCCTCTTAAGGGGCTATGTGCACTATGGAGCTCCACTTGAAGGCTTTATTGTAGAGGCTAATGTATTTAATGAATACTTGACATTTTGTTCTATGTACTTAAATGACATGTAGATACAATTTGATAGAGAAGAACATAACTTTGATTTTGATTAAGATGGTGGCTTGTCAGTTTTCTCTCAGAAAGTAAAGCCACTTGGCATAAGAAAACATGTTGAGTTAACTAAAAACACACTTGAAATTGATCATTACTATATTTTGAAAAATTGTGAGGAAGTTAATTTATATATGGATTACTGATATTCCTTCTCATTCATTATTTAATATTAAAATTTAACATTCAACATCTACTTTTCTTATATCAATTTACTTTTTTAAAATATAGAGCATAAAGGTGAGATTAGAAGCAAAGGTGACGTTAATGTTGAATATAGGCATAAACTTCTCATCATGATTTAGGACACAAATATGTTATTAATGTAATAGTATGAATAAATGAAGATTATAGTTGAGATTACAATATTAAATTTTAATTATATTTTTCTATAGATGATATAGTTACATAATCGTAAATTGCCACAAACGATTGCAACATTATATGCTTTGACATGCAGGTTTCATATATGTAAGAAAAATATATAGGCTGCATTGTCAATGGAGTTAGATTCCACACAAAAGAAAGTGGTGGTCACCTTAGAAACCAAAATTATGGGATTATTATTGAGAGACAACATAAGGATGATTTTATTGACTTCTATAGTGTTATCTCTAAAATAATTGAGTTACATTACTTTAAAGCTAAAAAGATTGTTCAATTTAAGTATAAATGGTTTAATCTTAGTAATAAAGGGATTAACATGAAAGTGAATGGCAATATTACTAGCATCAATAATTTTCAAAAAATATTATTGGCATCAATATTAGTAACTTATGGTATCAAAATGAACCTTTTGTGCTTGTAGGTCAAGTGAAACAATTATTCTATCTTAGTGACACTATATTGTGCAAAAATTCAAAAGTTGTTCAAAAGTTTTAACACCAAAATCTTTTTGATTTTTTTGAAAGAAACATGGTCTAATGGTGAAGACGGTGATAAGGCATATGGAGATATTGAATTGTAGATAAATCATGTAGCTCAAAAAATAGAAGATGAGGATATATCATCACTCCGTAGTAGAGATGTTGATCCTAGTATATTACAAGCAATTGAAGTACAAGGCAATCTTGTCATAGAATGAGATGAAGACTATATTAAAAATGAATTATATAACAATGAAGATACTTTAGTCAAATATAATAGTGATGAAGAGTTGAATTATAATGCAATTAGTGATGATGATTTTGAAAATCTTGATTATGATGATTGAAGGTATCATGAAAATGCTCTTTCTATTATATTATTATAATGTTGATAACGTTTATAGTGTTAATTTGATAAATATTAATAATTGAATGTGTCCTGATTATAATGATTGAATGTATCATGAAAGTACTCTTTATATTGTCTTATTGTAATGTTGGCACCGTTTATGTTGTTCAAGTGATTAATGTATCATAAAAAGTGTTTTTTCTACTATCTTATTCTATTGTTAGTAACATTTATGTTGTTAATGCAATTAATATTAATGATTATTATCTTGATTATGATGATTAAATGTATCATAAAAGTTCCCTTTTTGTTGTCTTATTGTAATGTTTGTAACATTTATGTTTTTTTCTTATAGATATCAAACATAATGACACCTTGTAGAAATAAAAGCAAGAAGGTGGAAATTATCAAATTTGTAGAATTGAGGGATGTGCAACTTCAACTAGATCAATCAGTTGGTGTGAAAAATTCAATATCTAACCAACAACAACATTCTACCTTAAACAATAATCAAATTAGTCACGAAGGTTTAAATTTATTTTTTTTCGTGTGTGTGTGTGTGTGTGTGTGTGTGTGTATCTTTTTCTTATCATATTCTTTTTTTAGCCATAATAAATAGAGCCATATTACTAAAACAAAGTAGCAATAATATTATGCCTTTAATTCATATACATCAACTTCATTTTGCCTCAAACAATGAAGTTGTTAGTGCAGGTTTGTTGATCTTTAATACCTTTAACTAGATTTATGCTTAAATATATATTTATATATTGTAATATTTTCTTATCATTATTAATTTGTTGTCAACTTCCAATGTTATTATTAGAAAAAGAGGTAGAGGTAAGATTAGAGGTTATAAATGCCAAAGAATGAATGTTGCAAGGAATTACAAGTTATCAATACAGATTGATACTTAGCAAGTTTGTCCTATAGACAAGGTCCAATCCGTAAAGATGTCAAGTGAGTAGGGGATTAGTACAAGAATATAATTACCTTGTCTGAAGCATGTTAAGGACTTGAAGGAAGACAACTTGCCTGAAAATGCTTTACATGTAGTAATTATGCAAAATCTTTAACTTTATTCAATATTGTTTCAATGATTTTAAGATTACTTACACTTTTACTTATTTTTCACAATTGAAATTGAATATTATGGATATTGAGAACATAGATGTTTCAAACTATGTTACTTCATTATTGAAACAAAAGACTAAGAATCGTCGTTTTAAGTTATATAAGTAATATAAATCTTTTCCTTTTGATGCAGAGGCACAAAGCCATGTTCTTAAAAGAATGTTTAAAGAAAATTTTAATAGTTTGTGTTATTATTAGGCTAACCTGAAATTTCAGGTTTATTTTCTTTGCCTTCACATTTGCTTGCATTAAACTTGTTTGATGATTTAATGACTAAGTTATATATTTTTCTTGATTTAACTACATGGAAAAGAGTATGATAGGATCACACTATATAAAGTCACTCACTACAAGGATGGTAAAGGATAGTTGTCAGAAGAAGAAGAAAATAACTATATAAGTATAAAAGTTTGTTCAATATTTTTGTTTATTTACTAATGTGGTAGTGATATGTGTTTAATTGTTGATGCATTTAATTATTTACATTTAGCGATTAATGATACAAAAATGCTTAAGATACTCACTTTAATTCATATATTATTTTAGGTACAATTTGGAAGCAAAGAAATTAAAGTGAGTCGAAAGCACCACATATGGGTTATTTTTCGAATATTTATTTTTGCTTGTCTTTATGGAGGAAGAAGAAAAAAATAAAAATGAATAAAAGACAAGAAAAATGGAACAAGCTTGGAAGCCATGGCCAAAATGATAGCACAGGAAGGGAATGTTGCGTGCGTGGGCATTTAAGGCAGAAAATCTGTGCTAAACGCAGACTAAAAGAAGCATACAACACAACATTTTTGGAGAGGCGTGAGTAGGGAGGTTTTCAAAGAGCTGCATATTTATTTGTCCAATCAACGCTACAGTGAATCACGCAACGGAACAAGGAATAGAGAGATGCAACAGGAGCGACGACGCACAGGGGGCGCAGAATGTTTTAACGCTACAAGGGTGGATCAGCTAATGAGATATAAAATGGTCCCATCAGTTACAGTAGAAAGAAAATGCACAGTCGGAGAGAGGAGTTACAAGACCCAGCGCAAAGGAGTGCAGCGCGAGCGTGAGAGGCACGACTATGACTTGCGGCTAGAGAAGCTGGGGAGTAGGACGCAGTCAACAGTGAGACGAGTGTGTGCACAGTGGGGTGGACAATAAACCTCAAGATTTATTCATCAAATCGATGAACAGTGAAAGAAGCTTGTGACAGTGAGAAGAAATCAACGTTTTTGGCTAGGGATTAGAATGATGGTTGAAGCATTTTTTCGAGGAAGACCGATGAAAAGCTAGACGTTTTGACGCCAGTTTGGAGGCGACATCGATACCAATAATCCGGGTTAAGTATATTTTAATTATTTTGTTATTTCTTTCTCTCATTAGGAATTGATTGTGTTATCCTATGTTAATTAATTTGGGTATTGTGAATGGATAATCGGATTTTTGTTGTTGTTCTATTATCTGTGTATGAACCCGTTAGGTATTGTGAATTGATGATTTAATGCTTTCATTGAATCGTTAATTTCAAACTCATTGCTAGAATTTTGATATAATCCGTAATTGTTATGTGGAAATTCATGTACAGCGACTAATGATTCATAATCATTAGGGATAACATGACCTAGGTTAAATGACGCATCGTATGTGATTGCTATCTTGATTAATCATTTTTCTAATTCGTAATGCTACTGCCTAATTAAATCGAGAGATCATATACTTGGTTGTTCGGCAGTTAAGTTTAATTAACGATCGTATCTTGATTGAACAAAACCTAAGGAAAAACTTGGGTTAATTATTAACCCGATTAATAGTTGCTAGGAGAGGTTAAAGAATAACAAATCGATAAAATATGCTTAATTAGGGTTTACGCTAAGTTTGAACTAAAAAACTGGGTCCCTACTAAATTTTCCACCTTTATCATTTTTTTATGTTTTCTTTAATTTGTTTTTATTAGTTAGTTTTATTTTATTTTCTTCTTTAAAAATCCCAAACCTCCATTTTTCTATACACCGATTAATTTCATTCCATAAACTTTATATACTCTCTGTGGGATCGACCTAGACTTGTCACTACTATAGCAATAGTCTAGTTATTTTATTTTAACTAGTGTAACGACGCGCGGTCAAGTAGTAAGTAGTAATGAGTGGATTGGATATTGAGTTTCTTTATTTTCAATTTCATAATAAGATTCAAGAGTTATTAAAGAAGTCTATGTCTAAAGGAAATGAGCTCAGTGCAGAAGGCATTAACGATACAGTACTTGATACTCATTCTGGCTATGTGAAAGGTCTTAGCTACAGCCATGAGACAAATGTTTCAACTTCTTCATATAAAACAATCATTAAACACCATCAAGAGGAAAGCAATAAGCCTAAGATTGCATTATAAGCTGAAGTAATTAGGGAACATGAAAGTCTTGCAAAATTAGCAAAGCATAACTTGGCTCCGATTATGATAGAAATGAAGAGAAAGTGAAGGGTATTATTTCTATCTCCTGTACTTTTTTTTCACATTTTTCTTGAATTACATAATAGATGAAGATGCAATTGATGAGTGATTATGTTGTGAATGATAAAGTTATGTGGTACTTGCTTTATCAGAACCAAATACTTACTACATCAATACTCACAATATTTTTAGTTGATTTTAACTAAACTTTTGGATAAATACAGGTTCGCAGACATGGACAAAACTAGGTAGTTATTCAAGTAATGCTCTAATATTTTTGTAATCTAGGTATGACATTATAATTTGTAAGCTAATCTCTTTATTTATTGTTTTGCCCATAAGAGTTGTTCAAGTTGTCATTAATATCTTGTATAGGAACAAACAATCATCCTTTAATATTATATTCTTTTTGTTGTTATAATTTAATTATATTTATTTAATTTTAATTTATATATACAATGCTTGATATTTTGAATTAATAATATTTCCAACAATTTAATTTTATGAAAATATGCAAATAATTCACAATAAAATAGGATCCTAAAAGCATGGTTTCAAACCATGATTTGAAGCCAGTAACACTAACCCACTAATTGAGAAAACATTAAGAAAAAAAAAACATGTTCCTAAAACTCAGCCACAAACATTTTGAATCATATTTTCAACATGGTTTGGACTAGAAAAATTTGGAATATGTGAAAGCATGAAGATGCTGGAATTGCCATTAGCTTGTTGAAAAATTCAGTTCATTACTAGGAAGGACAAAACATATCGAAACAAAGCACCATTTGAGAGGGAGTTAAAGGGTTGCAATACATCAACGTCGTCGCCGACAGTAAATGTTTTCACGAAAGCTGTTATGATGTTCACAAGATTGTACTCCATCCTATCCAAAATAAGTGTCATTTTAGATAGATGTACATTTATTAAGAAAGTTAGTGAAATGTTTGATATAATTGCATGTTGAATTTATGTAATCTGTATAATTAAGATGTAAGAGAAATTAAAGGGTAATTTTGGAAATAAAATTATAAACCTGCATGAAAAATCTTGAACGACACTTATTTTGAATAATTAAAATCCCTCCAAAACGACATTTATTTTGAATAGGAGGGAGTATTTATTAAAGTTCTCCTTCTAATTAAGAGAGGAGTTCAAAACTAGGGATCACTATTTTTGAAAATACACCTATAGGGTGCTTTTCAATCTTTTTACAGAATATGTTAAGGATTTGTTTATCTCGACTAGTCATGTAATTTATATCGGATTTTCTTTCCATTTCATGCCAAAAAAAAAGTCCTTCCAATTAAGAGAGGAGTTGTTGCCAAGAATAACTCAAAAAAGAAAAATTATCTGTTTGTTTTTATCAGTTCTTTTGGTGAACTTTACAAGAAGAACATCTAATGTAATATTATTACTTCTATTTGAAGTAATAAAGTGGGAATGCTTCAAGGCGAAAATCCCAGAGCAAGCACCCTCTTGGCATTTCGATCAGCAACATGAAAGAGTTAAACTAATTTTTGCTTACCCAAAAAAAACAGAAAAGACAAAGGAAGTTGAGAAAGGGGGCATCGGACTTTCTATCTTGGGCATTGATTCGAAACTTGTAAGTGGTGTATGGTTATATCTTGGGTGCATGCCTACGTACGTAGAGAATTAGTGAAGAAGAAGAAGAAGAGGAAGACAGCAAATACATATAAATATTATATTATTAATGCATGTGTAAAAGGCAAGAGAAGAGACAATATATAGTTTGATTGGCTGAGTTGCATGAAATCCGCCGAAATTCGTAGTTGTTGGGACAGTTTGTCGTTAAGGAAGATACCTGATTTGACGTGAAAAGGCCGGTAATGTATCGAATCATTTGTATCCTCCTGACTGAAACTGAAATTCATCAGATTCCAAGGAAGATCAGGGAAGGAAGCATGGGATAATTGGAGATACGTACCTTATACTATGGTGTATTTGTATGTGAATGTGTGAGAAAGAGAGTTGATATCAAGGCTTGAAAGGAACGATAACAAGAATATCTTTTGTTGGGAAAAAACGTAAGAAAAGGTAAAGGCAAGTTTAGGGTTGGCACAGGGCAGCATAAGCCTCTTTCAACATCTTTCGCTTTTTCTTTCTTTTTGTACTCTTACAAAACCCTCACCTTCAATCTTGTCTTAACCGCTTCTCTCTCCTCTCTTCTTTCCATTGATCTTATTTTTCTTCTACTTTGCTTGCTAGGTCTCTCTCTCTCTCATTCAACCACATAGTACTTGCAGTCTTCTTGTCTATATATGTTTATGTTATTCCATGCATGTTATGTTTCTCTTTCTTAATTAAAGTATGATTATGAATTGCTTATTAGATGTTGATTTATCCTCATATTCAGGCTTTAGCTAGGAGATTCATCAGATCATCCAATCCTACTCGAATACAGATTTTTGATCTCCAGCCAGTTTTATTTTAAGGGAAAACTGAGCAGATGGCTCCTGTTTCATTGCCTCCTGGATTTCGCTTTCACCCCACAGATGAGGAACTTGTAGCTTACTATCTTAAAAGAAAGATCAACGGACGCCAGATTGAACTTGAAATCATCCCTGAAGTTGATCTTTACAAGTGTGAGCCCTGGGATTTACCAGGTAAGTTACATACTATATTCTTTAGTTTTCGTTTCTATCTCAGGATTAAATGATGCAAGGTTCCAACAAGCCAACTTAAGATAGAGTGCAAAACAGACCAAGGAATATTGAGAGTTTCTTGTTTGTGAAACTTTTTGACTGCTTGATTTTGTGAGTGAAGAGAATCTTTAGGCTATGGGATGCATATTATATCTTTATCTCCTCTCTTTTTGTTTATGGAGAAATAAAATAAAAGAAAAGAAAAGAACTTGTAAGAAGTGGATTATATCCTTCAGGCTCTTCTAATGCATTAGAAAAAGAAACAGGAAAGCACCAGAGAAAGTAAAAATTGAGCGATTTGGCCTCATCATTTTTAGGGTTCCTTCGTATTTGTTGTGAACAGCAAGATTTTAAGATTTCTTTGTCAAAAAGCTCCACAGAAAGGGAATGAAACGCTTACTAATCTCTGCAAAAGCTTGAATTTTTTTAGTAAGATTGATTATATATATAGTGATGTTGCTTCATTGAAAAGATAACGATGATGACATCACTTTCCAGTTCTTCAACAATCCAAGACCGATACTGTCTTTACGAAAGCTATTCCGAATTAAAAGATTGACCATTAATTGAATGTTAGCTGAGCATGCATCGAGTAGAAATGAATAATCAATCTCTTGTGACGTATAATTACAGGAAAGTCATTGCTACCTAGCAAAGACCTTGAGTGGTATTTCTTTAGCCCTCGAGACCGCAAGTATCCCAACGGGTCAAGGACTAATCGAGCAACTAAAGCTGGATACTGGAAGGCCACTGGTAAGGACAGAAAAGTGAACTCTCAAACGCGTGCTGTTGGTATGAAGAAAACCCTCGTTTACTACAGAGGTAGGGCCCCTCATGGTGCCAGAACAGATTGGGTTATGCACGAGTATCGTCTCGACGAACGTGAGTGCGAAACTGCTTCTGGCTTGCAGGTGCGTAACCACGAAACCGAACAACGCAAAGTTTCCCTGTCCCATGGATTGGATTGTATGAGTTTTTGACAAATTTACAAATGCAGGATGCATATGCACTTTGCCGCATCTTCAAAAAGAGCATTATTACCGGCCCTAAGATCCAAGAGCACAACGCCTATACCACCAATCGGATTGCTGGTTATCATCAACAAAGTTCCGATGTTGAATTATATTCCGACTTCGGCACTTCTCACACTCCACCGGATTTATGTACACCAAGTAATATTGGAAGTAGGTTATCCAATCCTTTTGATGCTGGCGAAACAGGAGATCATGGGAACTGGACGGAGTTTCTATCTGAAGATGCATTTAAATTATCAGCAGCTCCTTCCTTTTCAGTTTATGGAACTACTCCTTACCCTCCGTCAAAGGTATGCTACTTACTCTCTATTATAGGCCGTTTTCATCTCAGAATCTCTTCCTTTCTTACGAGGGTTACATGTTTGCAGGTTGATATAGCAGTAGAATGCGCAAGGCTTCAGAATAGATTCTCCTTGCCTCCATTGGAAGTGGAGGAGTTGCCTCAATTAGGACCAACTGACTTTAAAGTGAAACAATTAAGTTCATCTAGAGGAAGCATAAATCAAACTGACATTTTGCAGGAAGTCATGATCGCATCTGATGCATCGCTGGAACTGATGATAGATCAGTCTAATTTCCAGGATACATGGACCGGAAATTACGGTGCAGCTTTAGAAGATGATTTCACCTTCTTAGCTGGAAATGACTCTCATGTTAATCAAGTTGATGAGATGAACTCCATGGCATTTCCCGGCAAATCATGGATGGATCCGGATTCAAGGTTTCTGGAGATTGGAGATCTGGATGAAGATTTCAAGCCTGCAGGGAGGATGCTGGAAAACTTGAGATGGATCGGAGTGTCGAATGAAGAAGGTGACAAGGTATGTGCAATTCTTTGATTTAGATGAACGCTCCTTATCCTATCTCTTCATTACTTAACGAGTCATGACGGAATACTTGCTTGTTTAACAGACTTACGTGGAGGAAAACAAGATTGTCCCGTTAGACAATATTTCAACTTTCCGGAGGAACGACGTCCAAGGTACGTGTAACTCAGGTTTAAGTATATATGCGTTGTTTTACTTTCAATGTCTAAATAAATACGTATAATGTATATATCCATACTATTTGTTGATATGCCATCTTGTATTAACCGAATTCATATGCAGGTGCTGGCATCGGATTTGATGAAACGAATGACTATTCACTGGAATTCATCAACGATGATCCTGTAACAAACTCCACAGACGATGTTAACGGAAACGAGAATGATTTAGCTAGTTCACCAAGCTTTGAGTTTGTGGAGGAGACCAAAGTGAATCATGGATTGTTTGTTTCGACTCGCCAAGTAGCAAACACATTCTTTCATCAATTAGTCCCTTCGCAGACTGTTAGGATTCACCTTAGCCCGGAGATGGCGCAAAACTTGCCGATAGAGAATTCACGCATACAAAGAAAGGAGACAAACACCAGTACATTGACAAGAGAAAAGTTGGTCGGAATCAGCAAGCTGATTATGGGTCCTTGGAGCAAACTAGCGAATGCTGTTTTTTGTTTGGTTGTGATTATGCATTGCTTGCGTCTGGAGGAAAACACTGAAATTGATATGTTGAGAGATGGTCTCAGCGCAACTAGTGGTGTTAAAGAGAATGGTGCACTTTGGAATATGAATGCAAAGAAAAAGGCAGGAGGAACAGCAAGTAAGTGGGATGACAAGCATGAAAAGGAGCTGTTCGTGACCATAAGAGGTGGCAGTCGAGTTAGTGTGATTCTGAAGAAGTTGGGCCTTTTCCTAACCATTTCTTTGGCTATCTGCACCATGTGGATGAACCATGTTGTACTTAGACCTTGACTTCTTAAGTCCTAACCCATTTCCTCGCAATCTCGTTTTGCATGTCTTAACATAAGTTATCCAGTTGGAAGGCCCCCATTTCCAATTTAGGGATACAATTATTTTAATATACTTGTATTTGATCCATAGCAGAACATGTGACTCTACATTTTAAGTTAGCTGATATTTATGACACTTTTTATTTTTGATTCCCACTTGGTCCATAAACCATTTGAAGGAGACCATATATTCAAGTATCTACATAATAAGTAGGTATGTAACAAGAAACACATTAACAACTAAAACATTAAATTGGCTGTGGTAACTAACTAAAATGGAAGATATGGAAAAAAATTTAATGAAGGTGATCGTGAGCTTCCTAGTCATTAAAATATCAAATATGTAATATTTATAGGAAAACAATAACACAACTCTCTTAAAGATCAACCAAATATCAATAATAAGAAAGAACTCTTCAACTTGCACTAGCAAAATAATATAAGAAAAAGAAACTAAATGATGTACCAAACACTAAGATTTAATTAGAAAACCCCCAGTGTAGAGGAAAAATCAGGAGACAAACTAACAAGCAAATCCATCATACTCATTGAGGATTTACAAAGAAAAGTTGATCTCTCTCCCCATAACAACAAGTTATCTCACAAAATTTCATGATTAAAACCAAAGATGATATCACAATCGATAATTACTCAAACCAATCTCAAAACTATTCAAACAAAGATGAGAATATAATATTATTTTCCCTTTGTATGTTTATCCTCATTTTTGGACGTTATGGCTGCACTCGATATTAAAATCCACATATTTTTGTCTTTAATATCACGAAATAGGTTTTTATGTATCGTACACAGTCATTTACACGACTTCAACACTACTCACTCGCAGTACAAGGTTACAGAGAGTTATACCATCTCCACACACAATCGTGTATCTGTATAAGTGACGTATATCTTCAACAATACCTCACTCGCAGTTGTACATAGTTACAAAGAGTTACATAGTCTCTACACACAGGTGTGTACACGATCACCATATATGTCTTCACTCTTTATTTCTAGAGACTTATGTGGTTAATCCGCATAGTTGTGAAAGTCAAGACATAGACCTGTAGCACTCTACAAGGTCATGTATCTCCTTAGAAAAGCTTCATCCATCTTGTATTTACTTTTCATCATTCTCACAAACTATAAAGGCATCTACGATCACCAAAAGTCTTTAAAATAGGGTTGGACACTCCATAATCTCCCCTTCCAGCCCAAATATGGGAAAGACACATTATTCTTTATCATATACTTGAGATACATCCCAATAAGCTGACTACAAAGCTCATGTTTATTTCTAGGAACCACTCAAATACGTATGAACCTTCTTCAACATTAATTATTGCTCTTCTATGACAAACCATAACTAATGATATCTAACATATATGTGCTTTCTACGAAAATGATATATAGTATTTTGCTCAAGTTGTTAACACTTAGACTATCACAAAATACTAAATAGTATTCTTGCTTGCCATCCAACTCTTGAAAGAACCTTTTCAGCTAGAGAATCTCCTTACAGACTTGCATTGCAGCTACATATTGTTCTTCAAACGTAAATAAATTCACACACTTTTGTAGCTTGGATTGTCAAAAGATTGCCCTCCCTGCAAACTTGAACAAAAAACTTGAAGTAAATTTTCTTCCATCAAGATCTCCAACCATATTTGCATCTATAAAACCTTCTAGATTTGGTTCACTATCACCAAAGGACAAACTCCACTTGATGTATCTCTTAAGTATCTCAAAATCTATTTCACTGCTTCCTAGTGAACTCTCCTTAAATGACAAGAATCTGCTCACCATCCTAATAGTTGAGTAATATATGACCTTGTGCACTCCATTTCATACATCAAAGACCCTACTACAGGTAAGTATGGAACAGAGGACATACCATATTTATCCTTTTCTGTCAAAGGACATGCACACTTACAAAACTTGAAGTGAGATATCAGTGGTGTACTACCTAGCTTGGCATGTTTCATGTTGGAACTTTCTAGCACTCGTTCAATATATCTCTCCTCAGAGAACTACAAGCACCTATTCTTCCTGTCTTGAGTCATCTCCATGCCTAAAATCTCCTTTGTTAGTCCCAAATCTTTTATATCAAAAGATTTGGATAAATAATTTTTTTATCCTGCCAATGTCTTGATCCACAATTAGCTTATCATCAACATAAAGAAGAAGAATGATGAAGTTCTCACCTGAGAACTTCTTAAAATACACACAAGTATTAACATAAATTTGTTTGTAACCATGATCTGTCATAAAGGAATCAAACTTCCAATACCATTACCTTGGAGCTTATTTTAAGCCATATAGGCTCTTCTTCAACTTGCAGATCAGATTTTCATTGCCTTTCACTTTAAAACCTTATTTCTGCTCCATGTATATCTCATCTTCTAAATCTTCATGCAAGAAGGCCATTTAGATATCCAGTTGTTTGATTTCAAAATCATAACAAATAGTTAAACCTAATATTGTCTGGAACGAGGTCATCTTGAATACTAGTGAAAAGATTTCATCAAAGACTATATCCTTCTTTTGACTGATCATTTCACTATTAGCCTTGCCTTGTGCTTTACCAGCTTGTTACTATCTCTCTTTATCTTGAACACACACCTATCTTCAATGCCTTTGCCTTTTGGAAGCTTTACAAGCTTGTATGTATTATTCTTCTTCAAAGAACCCATGTCTTCCGTCAAATATACGAGTTAAAGATCTTTTTCTTTACAAAATTTAACCTCTTGCATATTCTCAGGCTTCCTCTCAATAGGAAGTAATAGGCATTCAAAACTTGGATACCTTATTTAAGGTCTTTTCTTCCTTAACAACCTTTGAAGTTGTGTTTCGTCATCTATTGGATCCAATTACTTCCCTTACTTATTATCCTTGATGGATTCATTTTCAACATTTTTTGGATATGGTTCATATAGCTCATCATTATCAGATCATATCTAATCACCACCAATGTGTGTTTGGTCATATACTTCATCTTCTTCACCAGGAGAATACTCAATCATTAAAGAAATGGGCAAAGAGCTAACAATTCCATATGATGAATTATAGGGTGATGACTCGTCTTCTCTTAAAACATCAAAACCTATCTAGTGCTCTTGGAACATCACATACCTATTCCTGACCACCTTTTGTTTATCTAGGTCACAAAATCCAAATATATATTGATTACCACCATAGCCAACAATGATGCAATGTATTGAATTTGAGTCAAGTTTCTTTCTTTGAGTCAAGTTTCTTTGTCATGGACTTTCTAGATCCACAAAATCTTCTTCCACGTCTTCATGTATAAAGTAAAATTGAAGTTAACTATTACCATTTTTGCTTGATCTTCAAGATTTCTAGATCCACATAATATTCTTCCACTTTTTCCTATATAAAGTAAAATTGAAGTTAACTATTACCATTTTTTCTTGATCTTCAAGACTATTGATTACTAATTGGCTTCCTTCCTTGTAGTAATGTTACAAGTTTTATTTTTAGGAAAAACATTAATTTCTTCCTGCATTACTATCATCCACTAAGAGACATTTGAATTATTAATGCTTCTTAAAGAGTTAATGACTCTCCATCCTTTTCTAAAATGCAAGATATTACATTCCTTACATTAACTAATTCGACTGATAATTTGATAATCCAATTTTATGATTTCTTTATCATTGTACATCTTGTACGTAGGAATTACAAATACATGGAGATCATAATAGCCCAATGGCTTTCCATTCCACATCTTTATTGGCATCTTCAACTTAATTGTAGTTTATGGAACTTGATCCACCATATAATAGAAAGTATTAACTACTTATGCTTGGAAGGCCTTATCTCTGCTTATAGCTCTTAACATTGCCATTGCTCTTTCTAATAGATTTGTATTCATTTGCTCTATCACTTTTGTTTTATTAAGGACTATATGCAATAATAAACTACTTTTTGATTCCTTCTTGCTTATATAATGCATCAAATTCATTGTTAGTATAGTATCCTCCATACTCTATCCTTAGACATTTTATCTTTTTACCATTATGAAGTTCAACATGCTCTTTGAAAATTTTGATGAAAAAACATACTTTCCTCTTCATAGGGTACATCTAACACCTTTTAGGATAATCATCAATAAAAGAGATAAAGTACTTTACTCCTTACAAGGATGGAACTAGTGCTTGCCACACATCAAAATGAATAATTTAAGAACAATCTTGATTCTTGAATTTGATGTATTAATTTTGAAATGGTGTTGCTTAATTATAATGTAATGCTTGTAAAAAGGAAGTGATACCATTATAATTGTGAGTAGCTTTCTATGGTAAGGATATTTGTTCTTTATTTAGATATATATCCATATTTTTATGCCATGACATAAAAGATCTTTTATTTAGACTATGTGAAGCAATTGATTCTTATACTTCTAGTAATGTTTCTTCTTTCTATTCGTATAAATTTGCATCTATCTTTTCTCCTTTTACAAATACCAATATGCCTCGAATTTCCTTTAAATTATTATTTATAATCCACCCAAGATCATCTAGTCATCCTAAAGATAACAAATTCTTCTTAAAGCCCTCCATATTTCACACTTCTTAAATATTACGAATTGTACCATTATACATTTTTAATTTGTGGCTATAATACCAAAAAAAAATATAGGATAATCGTCGCAATTATATACAAATTCTTTTGAGATGGGTTTATAATGATATAATCATTATCATTTAGAGGTTATATAAAAAGTAACTCCTAATACGAAGAGATAAACATCAAGTAGTAACTTCTTACTTTCAATTATTATTGCTACTTCATAACACATAGCATTGCCATTTTCTAAATTACCTTAAAATTTTTCTTGAGGTCTATATTTTTTCTTATTTAAATTCCAACAATTCTTTTTCAAGTGACCTTTCTTGCCACGATTTTAACATAATAAATTCTTTTTACTTCTTAATTTTTACCTACCATGATTTTGACTCCTACTCAAGCTACATTATATTGATCACCCTTTTATTATTATTAAAGCTTCAACTTATTAAGAACTAGACTACATGTCTTTATTATTCTAGTTTCAAATTTCTTTCTCTAAAATTGCAATAGTAACATCACTAAATACTATGAAGTTCATAAAAGGATTATTAAAATAGAATTTTGGTATGTTTTTATGGCTATATTATATAAATAAACAACATAAATTGGGAGAATAGAGTAGCTTAATTATTAATATGTTTAGTCACTAAAGTGGATTTTGTCATCTAAAGAGTATATCATTTTCTCTTAAAAAATTTATTGTAGAATGACTTGACATTGTCTAACTTTATGAGACAATCACATATCTATTTTGGTATTTCCTTTTCCTCTATGCTTATCAAAATTTCATCGCTTAACACTAGATGGAGATTTGCAATAGCATTCACATCTAGTTCATTCCATTTGGAATCATTCAAGAAGTCTGTTGACCTTTTGCTAATGGTTATTAGGCAATTATCCTTTAAGAGGATAACTTTCATCTTCAACTTCCATAATAAGAAATCATTTCTTATTAAACTTCTCAATCTTATATTTTATCTTACTTCTATCTCAAACTATTTTTGAGTTAAGAAAAATTGTTCTCGCTATTTCATATAAACAATAATTGTATACATGAATAGTATATAGTACCTTTAAAGAGTGAATAATATCTATCTTATTTTTTTAAGTAAAGGATCCAGTAATATTAGCAACCACAGAGTATATGATAACTAGGTATATACACCCAAATTAGGCTTTGATACCACTTGTTAGAATAATTAGGTAGATAGGGAAAATTTGCAACTCAGTTAATATTAGAAGAAATAGGAGATAAATATTATTGAAGTGAAAAGAGGAGATACAATACAATTACTCTTTAAGTATAAGCTACAAATATTAATTTGTAACTGAGAAACTACATGATCTACCTTTAAATACTTGAATTTGTTTCCTAATACATGAAACAAGAAGATATATGAGTATTTATAAGTGAATCAAACTAATTATAAGAAGATATACTAGTACTTATAAGTGAATCGAACTAATTATAATCACATCTAGTATTTACTTTTGTACTAATTTTTTATCATTATCTAAATTTTTAAATAATATTTATTTTTCATATAAATATTATTTAGACATTAAGAGTATCTATACAAATCGAACCAACCCAAATGGCTCGATGGGTTAAGCTTAAAAATTAAAGGGCTTAAGTTTTAAATATCAATCAATGGGTTTAGGTTTAAAAATTAGGCCCAAAACATTTAAAGTCTGGGTTTGGTTCCTTAAAAAAAACCTAAAAACCAAACCTTGATTTATAAATATCTTAAAGTTAGATGAACTTATAGTCATGATGTAATAATTTTTCAGTCACATTATTATTGGGGAATATAATAGAATAAACAAAGTTCTCTAGGTAAGGGATTCATATATGTTCTTTCTTTTACTTTCTTTATATAAACATTTTATTCGTTTTGATGTATCTTTGGTAAAATGCTTTTGGAGAGAATTTTGGTTCCATTGTACAATTTTTTCTATATCCAATCAATACATTTACTTTCTAAAAAAAATTTCATACTCATCTCAAAGACGAATAGTGTTAGAAACAAAAAATCAAAAAGTTGATGATAGTCTATTAATCTATTTAAAATTTTTATCCTGTGGTGTAAAATGTTCAATGGTGGAAAATTATTAGTTTTTGGTTTTGAGTTATTTAATAATTGAAAATTGTTTAGTATAAGTTAGTTGTTTTGGACTTCTTTTTTTCCTGTATGTTCACTGCATTTTTAATGATGTTAACAATAACAATCAATCGATATAATTATGAATACATAGATAGATTCACATTTTTAACAAATCAAATCCTATTCATATCACTCAAATTGCATTTTTTTATTGATTCTTGGAAAAACTGATCACGAGTGACTATGACAAAACAATGACGATACATAAAGAAGAAAAGATACATGGAAAACTAAATGGTGGTTATGTAAAAGATCTTTAGTACTTTTATTAGGTGGAGTATCCTTCCATATGTTTAGCATTAACTAGTAATCTGACTAAATTAGTAGCTTCATAAAAAGAGTCATTTAAGTGGTATATTTCAATGTAAAAAGTGTATAATTTATTACAAAATTACATAAGAAGTTATAAACTCGGACTTGCACAATCTTGTTTAAGAATAACTCTTTACAACTTAATAATATTAATGTTATTATTAATTAGGCCTTTACTTTTAATCTATGTGTCATTATGGTGGAGAAATTGATCGATCAAGTGTAGGTAAAAAATCTATTAGACCCTAGTTTGTATGTATCAAATACTTGGTGTTTACTCAAAAGGCTATTGGGTAATATAACCTACATAACATTATTTACTCATACATAGGAATTTTATTTTTATTATATATAATTAATTAGTTATTATTAATGTAAGAATTAAAAAAACAAGGACAATTTATGGTCTACCATCTCATGATTCTCATAAAAAAGGAAAGATTAGTTACTCTAAAAAAAAGAAGTTATAATTTATTTCATATAACTTTATAACAAGATAGATTAGAAGAAAATAAAAAACTCAATGCAATTACTATAGGAAAGGTTTTTATGATCAAGTTAAAAGTGATACTTCTCACTTACTTCATTATTTAGAAAAGTATTTAATAGAAAACCATAATAGTATAAGATAATATGTGTTTGGAACAAAATTGGATTCTAATGGTACTACTGAAGTGAAAAATATGAAATATGTTCATTCTGAATTATATATGACAACTAATATAATAATTACGAGTAAGCTTCCTTTCACATTTGTTAAATAAATGATGAGTATTGTTTCTACTTAATATGTTAAATAATTAGTAAGGTTACCTACAAATGTGAAATAATGTTTTACATTGATCAGGAAAGAGAATCAATATAAAAAAAGTTGTTTGAATCTCCTAATTGTATTTTCTTGACTTTTGATAATTAGAAGAATGAATTATCAAATGATGAATATGCATGCATTACTACTTATCTTATTAAAAATAAGTAGAAGTTACAAAAAAAAAGATAATTCTTTTTATTACAGCAATATGTCCTTTTAATGAATTATCATTTGCCAATCAATTAGCTCTCTACTTGGCTCAATGGAAGGTTAATAAAAAGATATTGTCAATCTCATTAGACAATGCTTTTTATAATAACAATGTGATCAACTTTCCCAAGTTACCTTGCTATAAGTAGTTCATCATTTTGCAATGGGTATTTTTTTAAGTTAAATGTTCTTGTCATATTCTAAATCTCATTATGTAAGTAGGAATAAGAATAATTGATAATTCTATTCCTAAAATCTGAAGTAGATTTAAGTATTTGAATAAGTCTATTGCAAACTTAAGAATTTTTTGAGATGGCTTCTAAAAGTTTTTATTTGAATGTGATGAAGAAACAAAGATTGATGGATGCATAAGATATAATCTACCTATATTATGATCGATCATAATTTATATTACAAGCATATTTAATTCATTGGATGCAACTAAACAAAGATTCTTGATTTTTCTCTAACTAATGAGGAGTGACAAAAGGTGGAAATTCTTCACAAATTGTTGAAAGTATTCCATAGCATGACATTATTCTTTTTCTATTTCAAAATATCTAACATTAAATCTTTATTTTAAAGCATAAAAAATTCAAAACAATTTGTAAGATGCTACAAAAAATCCTTCTACATTTACGGCTAGTATGATCAATGAAATGCGGAAGAAATTTGATAAGTATTAGTCATAGTACTTTTATTATTATCATGTGTTACTATTATCAACCCTTGCTACAAATTAGCTTATCTTAGCTTTTGCTAATCTATGCTTTATGATAATTCTACTACAAATAATTTTATTGCATAAGTGAAAAAGATCGTACTCATGATGCTTTATGCTACAAAAGTAACATAAAAGATAATGTCATTCAAAATATTGAATCCCCATATAATTCAAATAGCATTTAAAAAAAGTAAATTTCTCAAGAATCTTATCGCAATAAGTATTTGAAATCCATATCTTGTCCTAATTTTAAACAATTTGAATTAGATATCTATTTGAGAGAATATGTTATACATCTAGTAGTGACAATGATATATTATAATACTAAATTGTAACTTCTAAAAGATTTATTGCTTTGGTATGTTGACCAGATATCTTATGGTTATTCACATTATAACAGTTCTTTAAAATCTTCATTTATTTTGAGGGAAAAATGGTAAGTCCATCTCGTAGTATACTTAAATCAAATACGATAGACTCTGTCCATACTTTTGAGAATTAGATGACCATAAAAAACTTTATTCTAAGTAATTTATTTCATATAAATAGATATTATTCTTCTTCATGTAATGATGATATTGAAGAACTCTAACTTAATTTGTTATTAAGTTTGTAAAAAAAATTTAACTTTAAAATGAGCTTATAGTTATTTTTATTTGACAAATAACTAAATATTCAAATTTAACGTGATTTCATTTGTTAAGACATAAATCAATGTGTGTTATAATATATTGTATATAATTATTTAAATTTTTAAAAAATGTGGACTTATATATTCAATTTTAGATTTGAAACTAGACCTATTTTAAGGGCTGGATTAGATATGGACACGAACATTTTAAATGGTTTGGATTGGACTTCACTTAAACATAATCCAACTCATCTGATATACAGGTCCAATTATGAGTAATGACTAGATTCATTAGTGTATTCTCAATTTGATTACTCATTAGCATGCA
>JANZLF010000007.1:602824-615639 GCA_026546835.1 Erythroxylum foetidum | reverse complement strand
TACCGACAATAATATTTCGGTCGGTAATTCCATCGTAACATTGCGACGGAAAATGTCGGTCGGTATTTTTAGCTTCGAGCAGTTCACCGACCGAATTTTGCTCCACCAAATTTCGTCGGTGATTAATTTCACCGACGGATATCTCGTGTTTATCGACAGCAATTTTCGTCGGTAAAATACTAATTTCTTGTAGTGACATTAAAATATTGAAAATACAAGTAATGATATCAAGAATAAACCTAAATATAAAATTGGGCTTTGATACTAAATTTTGATATGATCCTACTAATAAAATTAGTGATACTCGACATCAATATGATAAGACCAAATAGTACTATTCCACCAAAAAAATAATCCAAGAAATTAAACAAAAAATACGCAAAAAAAAAGCATATGAATTGTCACACTCCAAAAAAGATAGGATTGAGAGTGACAATATTTTATGGTTGATTATCATTAGCAAGCTAGATAAGATTGACAAGTAATAAAGACTTCTCTAAGAACAAGGATGAAGAAAACACTCCAAAGGTTTTTGATTCAACAATAATAATAATCAAAACCTCAATTACATTTATCACCTAGCCTTATCTAGGCTTAAAACCCTAAAAGTGTAAAAACTATAAAAGTCTTAAAACTAAGTTTAGGAAAGAAATACGAGTCCAACATCTGTCTTGGCTAATACTAGTGTTAGTTTTGGTCTAGAATATTGGTATGTAAAAGAAAGATGAGATTGGTGCCAATTACATGTTGAACTCCAGTAAACCTAATAAATTAGACTAGCACCAATTATGAGTTTTCTTGCATGTTATCAACACGTCATAGTTTTAGTACTAAATCCAGCATTAGATTAATTATTAATTTTATGTATGAAATGTTATGTATGAACTAAGTGCATAATGCAAAAGGAAACTTTATTACCCTAAAAAAAAAGTAAATTGAAAGCGACTAATTCAATTATCTAATTACACGTGATCTTAATTTTTCAAATCAACTTTTTTCCATTGAATTCGTAAAGCTTTTGATGCTTCCAGTTTATGCATGCATATACTTTCTAAACTTCCTTGTTTACATAGCTTTAAACACATCTTTCACTATATACATATATGTGTGTGTGTGTGTGTCATCAATACACGGTAGTGCGTCTGTGCTCATTTACATTTAACTTTTTCACAATTGACGTGATTACATGACCAACGGGCTATGTTTCGAACAATACAAAGCAGCAGCTATGTGGAAAATTCAAGCCACTAGTATCTAATTAATAAAGAGAAGGAAATCAAACTTTATGCTTTCTGTTGTCCTTTGACTTTGCAACACTTAGAAGACAAAACGATTTACAACTGAAACTCAAAACCAATAAGGATCGTCGTCTGGTCAGTTGTTTTCCTTCTTGTGTAACCATTGCCTGTCCAATTCAATTCCAGGAAAAGCAAGATCCACATGAAAGACCAGGAAACTATAGTGGTGTGGTGTGGCAATTTCAGGTGGGGCAATATGAAATAGGGTCGTAACTTTGATTTCCACGAACCCCACGATTGGCTAGTCCAAGTAAACAGAAGACCTTACACCTAAATTGCCGTAAAAGGAGTGATATTTTGATATACAATATGTGGTGAGGTTTTAGTTAGAGGTGGTTGTCACATGTCATGGCCACATGGAATTGTTTGGAAACCACGCGAATAGATCTTAGCAAATGGAAAGTCTTTACTTCGAGAAAAGGGTTCTCGTGATTGACTATGGCTGCTGGCTTTTCTTCCATTGTTGTTCACTGTCTAATGTGTCTGTAAACTATCATTTTTATTTTTCTCTGGACATGGCTGCTCTTAGTGCTTGGTGTCAGTAAACCAACCAACCTCTTTATTTTATTTCATTTTACAGAAACTTAGTATCAGTGTAACTTTTGTTTATCGTAATCTTAAGGTAAATAAGGCATCTTATTTTTCTGTGGCTGATAAGAAACGAAGGAATGATGTAAAGGTACATGTAAATGTGAACGATGGTAGAGATATGAGTGGCAAATTTCAGCTTTTCAAGCTCAACAAACAACTGAAAAGAAAGGTCCCGACGTGTCTGCCAATGCCTTGTCAATCACTATTTGATGTTTCCCCATAAACTCCAAAGCCGTGTTAGTTACAGCTTGCGGTTTGGTCTTTTTCTTAGCTCGATTAATTAATGCTTTCCTACGTACTAATCCTCTGTTACATTACCTAAACACGCTTCCAAAGCCGATGCAGATCATATAACCAGTTCTTTACATACCTTGACTGCGGAAACCTCCTCGCTTTCACATTCTTGCCCAGGATGTAAAACGTTTATTCTAATTACTTCGTTCGCATCAGGTTGGATGTTATTGTTTTGTAAAAGATTCCCAAATTTGTTTGTCTCTAGTGTCGCGCATAAGGAAGGTAGTGGGTTTCAATACGTTTAATATCTGCACTATCCGACCCAAAGAAATAGATATAAAAGCTAAGAAATAGATTTTAAATGGATTTTAAATGGATGTTAAAAAATAGATGTGGACATGGATTTGAATATGGGCTTAGTGATAACTCGAACCATGGATGCCTATATCCTACCCTTTTTTGTTAACTTTATTTTTTCTGTCTTTCTTGAATATTTATGGTTAAATATAATAAAATATTAATATTTTATGAGAAGAAATAACTTTAAAATCTCCACTTTACTCCTCAATATTCACCTTTTTTATCATATTTTATTTTCTTATAGGATGATAATAATGTAAATGATATGGAGATGGAGTTTTGAATGTTGCAAAGTTCACGCAAAAATAATTTAAAGCTTTAGATATTTCAGTCTTTTTTCAGTTCTTAATTGTGAAAAGTATATGTTGTCTTTGTACTAGACATTATAATTTTTATTATTCCAATTTTATGATTTTTTAAGACATATAAATCAAAATTTTGACTTATTATTATCAAAGTAATTTTGATTTGAAACGTTTGCAAAAATTTACTCTTTATATTTTTTATTTAAAAGTTATATTTTTATGTGCTATACAACCCGATGGATATCCAAAAACTCGAACAATTCAATAGATTTGGATATGAGTAGTAAATTATAAAAATCGATGAATGTGAATATTAATATAGGTTGAGTCATAAAAAATGGATATAAATATGAGTAAAGTAATACTCGAATCGAACCCTACCTATTATCATCCCAACTTACGCATCATGCGTAAAGAAAGCAACGCCAGTAACATCCTTAATTTTGAAAGAAGCTGATTTCTCAGTTAGATTAGATTTAGATGTGGAACTCTGCCAGCGCCGTGGATTTTTGGGAGAAAAGGTCAACCTAAGTCCGTGGGTTGGTTCGTCACTACCACCTCTGTTCTTGGACTAGTGCTCTAGTCTGAAGTTGTAAAGTGGTTTTCATTTCAGTGGATTCCAAATCTGTGACTACGTAACGATTGTGCATTCAATCGGCTGCTTTACCTTAGTGTTCTGGTCTTCACTGCCAATTAAAATAACGTGGATAAATATACACCAAAGATAAGGAATACAAATTAAAGCTCTTTTTCATGTCTTTTAACTAATAATATTAATCCTCCTTTTTCTTTTTTAAAAAAATTTATTATTTTTTTGATATTTATAAGTTCTTGTGAAAATATAATTCTTTATATTTAATCTAATTAGAAGTAAGACTCCATACGACTGCACTTCTCTAAATTTCAAGTATAAGTGAAATTTTTATTTAATAATATTGTTGTTGTATATTTTAACCTAGTTTTTGTTATATTTAATAATTTAAAACAAATACCTTATATACTTTGAATATATTCCCCGTCACATATATTTCAATCCTTTTAGATTTACTTAGAACTTAGAAAGAGAGTCTTGGAGTAACCCGTAAGAGTTATTCTTTTGCGATCAAAAAATTAAAAAGTTAAATTAAAAAATAGTTTCTTCGTAAAAAATACAAGAGAAAGGCTAATTAACGGGATGGAGCATTCCGTTTTCGTTACGGTATTTTAGAACCTAGAGCGAGGATGTTAAAGTAACCGGTAAAAATTACTCTTTTTATGATCAAAAAATTATAGGATTAAATTATCAAAATAATTTCTTTATAAAGAATATGATAGAAAGCTAAGTAACATATCAAAGCATCCTGTATTTGTTAGAGTATTTCAATCCTGCGTTAGTTAATTTTATCTATATATTTATATCAAATACGTGAATGAGATTTAATGAAATGTTAGTATGTAGAGGAGACCTTATTACGTACTCACGAGATCACGTAAAAGGATAAAAAAACAAAGGTAATGCGGAATACCTGGATTCGGTTTTATCTCAGATTCCGACGTCGATTTCGAACTCCAAACGTCTCCGAATCTCCCGGAACTTATAGTGGAAAGCGCTCACCGACTCATAAGCTAGGTTTTTCTACAGTTTCCTCAAAGTTCCGAGCTTCCTTAACAGGTCAGAAACCTTATGCTCGTGAACGTTCTCTTGAGCAACTGCAGGAGACCTAACCTTTATATAGTTTCTCTATCGGGCTTCTCCATCACAAGGTCGATATGGACCCGATTCACACTGATCAGGACCCATTTTTTACCCGAACTTCGACCCATTAATCTAGATCATTTATTGGGTTACTTTATGATCTTCATCCTGATCAAATGACGCAACTTAACCGGTAATTTATTTAAAAATTGAAATTGCAATTAATGTTAGTCCAACTTTAAGAAATATTGACAAAATCACCCCTAAGGGCAAAAATGTCTAACAATAAACACATAAAAATGTATTTCTAAATTCATTATTTCCAAGGCAGAGTCAAGTTTGTGAGACCGGTAAAACTTTCCGAATGCCTGTTGAACACGAATTCCAGCGCGTGAATTCACCGAGAAACTCCAACGCTTTGAAAATGAAAATTGCAGTGGTCAGCTGTTCTACATCTTGGACATTGACTGTTTTTTCTTTTTCCCCCTGAATTGTCTTTATTCTTTAAATATTCTACTAAATGGTTATTGTTACACAAATTTTGTTACTAAGCAGACGTTGGGTCTTCTTTAAATTCGCAATAAGAATGATTATTAATATAATTTAATTGTTATATTTATTTAATAAATATGTTTAAGCTTAAAAAAACATAAATTTCCAATAAATTAATATTAGTTTGTAATTAATATTTAATAATTTATAAAATACAAGCTCACATCCTTCTTGGTTGTTGGAGAGATTAATTTGGAAGTTGGAACTTTCCTTTTCCCTAAAAAAATGCTAAGAAATTTCCAAAGTCTTGTATAGAAAATGTGTGTTTCTTTATTTAATACGTTCTGATTGTGTTGGTAAGTTTAATGAAAATGGAAATTAGGTGAAGCAGAAGCACACGAGAAGCTAGCAAGAAAGCGGAGTCAAGGAGCCGGTTTGGTGTGAATGTGAGGCTGAAGCTGCAGCATGAACTAAAACTAAACTCCGGGTCAGTCAATAGTCAAATGTTCAAACTCGAGTACAATTGTCCCCACAATTACTTGTGCACTTCCTCTCGTCCCCGCCATTCTCCTTCCTTCCCTATTTAAACCCCTCCAAAGCTTCAGCCACCTTCACCCCCCATTACACACATTCTTATTCTCCTCATTTCCTCTCTAAGATCCCATTTTCTGCAATGGATCAGCTGCCCAAATGTGCTGCAAATTATGTTCCACTTACCCCCATAACTTTCGTGAAAAGAGCAGCTTTAGTTTACGCCACCCGTCCCTCTGTTATCTATGAAGGTACTCGCTTCACATGGCAACAGACTTATGACCGTTGTCTCCGGGTTGCTTCGTCTCTCCGATCTCTTAATGTTGGCAAGAACGATGTTGTAAGTTTTAATTTATGATCATTCTGTCTGCATGCTTGTTGATTTCCTGAAAGATATGGCTTTCTGACTTAATTTGATCATACGTGCAGGTGTCTGTATTGGCTCCTAATATTCCTGCCTTGTATGAGATGCACTTTGCCGTCCCAATGGCTGGAGCTGTTCTCAACACCATTAACACCAGGCTGGACGCCAAGAACGTGGCTACTATTCTCAACCATTCTGAAGCGAAGATCTTCTTCGTGGACTACCAATACGTTCCCTTGGCAAGCGAGGCCCTGAGACTACTCCTAGCTGACGCAAAGCAGTCACCAGCCTCGGAGTCGACCATCCCGTTGGTCGTTGTGATTGATGACATCGACTCACCCACTGGTGTTAGACTCGGCGAGTTGGAATACGAGCAACTTGTCCACAAGGGCAATCCCAATTATGTTTCAGCTGACATTGAAGACGAATGGGATCCTATCGCCTTGAATTATACTTCTGGTACAACATCAGCGCCAAAAGGAGTGGTTTATAGCCACAGAGGTGCTTACCTTAGCACGCTAAGCCTAATTCTTGGTTGGGAAATGGGGAACGAACCTGTGTATCTGTGGTCTCTGCCCATGTTTCACTGCAACGGCTGGACCTTCACTTGGGGTATGGCTGCTCGAGGTGGAACCAATGTCTGCATACGCAATACAACTGCTATCGACATGTACCGTAACATCAGTCTACACAAAGTCACACACATGTGCTGTGCACCAATTGTCTTCAACATAATCTTAGAAGCCAAACCTCATGAACGTCGTCAGATAACAACTGCGGTCCAAGTTCTCACCGGCGGTGCACCACCCCCGGCTTCACTGCTGGAGAAAATGGAACTGCTCGGCTTCCATATCACTCATGCCTATGGCTTGACAGAGGCCACCGGACCAGCACTTGTCTGCGAGTGGCAGGCCAAATGGAACCAACTACCATCTAATGACCAAGCAAAAATCAAGGCGAGACAAGGCGTCAGTATTCTGACACTCGCCGATGTCGACGTTAAGGACCTGGGGACAATGACTAGTGTGCCTCGTGATGGAATGACAATGGGAGAGATTGTTCTGCGAGGAAGTAGCCTTATGCGAGGTTACTACAAGGACCCAGAAGCTACCTCAAAGGCATTCAAGAACGGTTGGTTTCTCACTGGCGATGTTGGGGTCATACACCCAGATGGGTACCTGGAAATCAAGGACCGATCGAAAGACGTGATTATATCGGGCGGAGAAAACATCAGCAGCGTAGAGTTGGAGTCTGTACTTTACCGGCATCCAAGAATCTTGGAGGCAGCTGTGGTGGCAATGCCACACCCTGTGTGGGGTGAGAGTCCTTGTGCTTTTGTTTCTCTTAAACAAAACTCAAACGGCGGAAAGGATGATGTTAAAGAATCTGACATCATTTCCTACTGTCGGAAAAATCTTCCTCATTACATGGTTCCAAAGAAGGTGGAATTCTTGCCTGAGTTGCCCAAGACTTCGACTGGGAAAATTCAAAAATTTCAGTTGAGGGCTTTGGCCAAGACTTATAAGGCCTCTGAAAAGAACATGGGCAGCAAGAACAGGGGACGAGCCACCAAAGTGAACAAAGGGTCAAAAGGATACAATTCTAACCCTCATGAACAGATTCTTGCCTTGTCCCGACTTTGAATTCGTTCTCACCCCATCTTCGGCATATCTATATATAATACACCTAATAATAAAGCTGTGTATATGTGCCACTTTTCTTTTGGTTAGTTAATTGAATTGGAAGCGGCTATTTTGCTATTTTTGCACATTTGTCTCTTTTTTTTTTGGGTTGGTTAGATCACCAGATATTTTTAGAGAGTCCTAATTATAAGAAGGTGTCTTTAAGTTATCCATTTTCAAACTAATCTTCGCTCGCATCGAGTCAACCCATAAGGAGTAAAGTGAAACAAATTTCTCCAAACAAATTTGTCTCTTTGGCAACTCATTTAGTGGGTTCCTTGTTTCCTTTAGTTTTGTTCTCTCTTTTTTTTTTTTTTTTTTGGGTTTTATCGATACGAGGGCTCCAATACAAAGCCCATAAGATGGTATAAGTTAGTCTGGTTTAAGCATAATATCTTACAAATGTTATTTCCCCCTGTTTTACAAAAGCTCGCAAGATAAGTTTGATGATATGCCTCAATATCATAGTACTCTACTCTTCCATTATTTTTCTATAGACAACTTGCCCACAGCCTGCATCAAGCAAGCTAGGCGACATCGTGCTTATGCAAGTTGTCGCGATGGAGGGTCAATAAAGTAAACCCTCCCTCCCTCTTTCTCATTGATATGAATTATACGTGAGGTGTGGTGATTGTGAGAGAGTGATTTTTTGTGTGGGTATTTTTATGAAACATTTTCCTAAAAAGGTGAGTAATAAAATAGTGAGGAAACTGTGTGAACACCTCACTTAAGGGCTAAAATAGTGAGGAAATTTTCTTTTAGGAAACATTTCCCATAATACATAAGGGCTAAACTTCGAATATGAAAGATTTTTTGTTCGTCAAAAAATATATTACCGGTGTTTACTATGACAAAACTCAAAAATAAATCAAATGAGGAGTGGACGTTTGAACATGAACTTTCTTGAATATCTCACATTTAATCCTCTTTATTCATGTTGCGATCTTAACACACATCTATATTTTATATTTTGATGCATAAATCTAATAATTGAATCTTTTATTTTTGTTCCTTCGATTCAATCAATTATGAAAACATATATAAATTACAAGAAACTAGAATTTCATCAAATCAAAGAATAAATCAAATTATATTACATCCTAGGTTTATCCATCCTAAATCTATATCTTAATTTAGTTCATAATCAAACAAAAAATAATAATTATGAAACATTAAAGAAAATAAGGTAAATAACTCATTCTCCTTGAATCTTGAATCTTCAAAAAATTCTTGTTGCAATATTGTCTTATCTTCAAAGAATGACGTAGTCTTTATCAAAAATTGTTTGAAACAATTTGGAAGACATTCCCTTTCTATTAAATTAAAAGTATAGTTAGTTTAATTTTGATAATTAGTAAACACAATCCTTATAGGATGATACTCTTTTCATCGAATTATTACTTGTTTCCTAGTAATGTATACTTGCATTTAAAAAATTAACAATAGGTGTGAAGTTTAAATGGAAGTTTAAAGTTGACTATGTAATTTTGATTATGATGTAATGATTTACTTCAACTTTTTAAACACATCTACATAATGATCTATCTACCAACATGCTTTCCTTTCTTCAACAAACCAATTAGTGAAAACAGGGTTGGCATAATTCTACTGTAACATTGAGATAATTGCTACAGTAACATTGAGAGAATTGCTACAATAACCTTCCAACCTACGACCGTAATCTTAACACCTGCTTTAGTTCTTTGTGTCGATGCCGGCCACTGAACCTTATCCCCCTGCCATGCATTCCACCACCCACACAGCCAAAAAAGTCAGGCTACGCGAGCGGGAAGAGGACCCTCCTCCTATTACACAACCAGAGTCTCAGCCTCCTACAAGTTACAGTGTCGCAGTATCGGGTCCATCCAACCAGGCCACCCCAGCCAGTAACCTCAAATGGTCCGAAGATCGCCCAATCGAATTAGAAGATGGAGACATTAACCTGGTGTAGGGGCCTCAAGGTTTATGAATTGATCTGTCCTCTACCTTACGCAAAAAATTGGACACAATCTGGGCACAAGCGATTGTGATCAAGTTGTTAGGAAGAAAGATGGGGTTCAGTTTAATCCGGGATCGTCTCCTCTCCTTGTGGCATCTGATAAGTCCCCTGAAATTCGTGGCTTTGGAGAATGATTTTTACTTGGTGAACTTCAAAGAAGACCGGGACTATATTCATACCTTGACGCAAGGTCCTTGGATTGTCGCCGGCAATGTGTTGTCGGTCCAATTGTGGACACCTGCATTTCGACCATCCTCCGGACGCGTCACATACTTGGTAGCTTGGGTTCGCTTCCCCGGACTCCCCATTGCCTGTTACCATCCTTCCATTCTTCAAGCGCTTGGTAATCAGGTGGGGAAAACCATGAAGATTGATGCAACAACGCTCCTCACGTACCGAGGACGCTTCGCGCGGGTGGCAGTCACCCTGGATCTCAGTGTCCCTCTTCGATCGGTTGTTGAGTTAGACGGGGAACTCATTCAGGTTGCGTATGAGGGTCTCCCCTAAATCTGCTTCCAATGTGGACGGGTTGGCCATGGATCTGACCAATGCCCAATGCGCCCAGCTCCTACGCCCGCTGCAGGGACCTCCTCCGAGGTGTCCCCACCTCCAGCAGCCGCCGTTCCAGAAGGCGCTTCCTCCACCAGTCATCCACCGTCAGATGCTTATGGCCCTTGGATGCAGGTGACATGCCGGACTCGCCGGCCTCCTCCTCCTACGTCTGGATCTCGTCGTGACAGCCCACCCCAAGGGAGGTCTGATGGTCCTCGTGGATCGAGGTTCGCAGCACTCACCCACGATGAGCAGTCTGACACTCCAACGGGTGACCCCCAAAGGGTCGACGCTCCTCGCTCCCTCGTTAGTCCCTTCTCATCCTCTACCGACCAGCGGACTCCTCACGTTTCAAATTTCTCGTCCAGACGGGACGTAAGACAGACGAGGGGCTCGAGAAAGGGAGAGTCTGGAAGTCACTCGAAGCACAAGGGGACGACGTCATTCCCCAACTTGTTGGGTCCATTCGTGGGCTAGGCTTCTTCCCCCAGCCCAGTGATCTCTGCTCCATCCCAGCTGCTTCCCTCCATGGGCCAGACAGCCTCCACGGGCCCTGCCTCCCTTCCTCTCCCCCAGGCCTCCTCCTCTGCAGTCCCACTGCCTACTAGCCCTCCCTTACCGCAGCCCCAGCCTTCGACCCATAGTCCATCCGAGCCCAACTCGTCCCATGTGGCAATTTCCTTACCGTCACATGCGATCTTGATCTCCCCGGATCCGACATCGCCTCTGTCTATCCTCGTGGGCCTGGTTACTGTGGCCATGGCCTTGGCCCATACTGATCCCCCAGGATCAATGGACACGTCGCCTATCCCCCATCCTATTCATGAGGTTCCACCTCCCCGACCCCCGATCCGTGTCCCATACAGTAGTGTGCAGAGGCTGAGCCAGCCCCTCCCGATACCACGATGGAGGAGCTCGTTCCCCCTCAAGTGATCCTTCCTAGTCACGATCCCAATGGGCCCGTTGTCCCGGTTCCGACCGAGTCGAGTTAGTTCCCTTTCCTCCGATAACGTTTATGATGATTTTTATCTGAAATTGTTAAGGGGCTGGAGGTCAGACCTTCAAGCCCATTATGCGGAATTATCTCCGTCTTCATCAGCCCCGATTAGTGGTCTTAGTCGAGCCTCGTATTAGCGAAGAACGCGCTAGACGTGTTATTCGATCTTTGGGATTTCACAATTCCTTCCGGGTCGAGGCTACGGGTTACTCGGCTGGGATATGGTTGCTATGGACGGAGAATGTAGGCGTTAGCATTCGTCTAGCGCATCGTCAATTTATTCATGCTCGTGTACAGTGGGACCACCATATTTTTGACTTTACTGCTATATACACGAACCCCACCTACGCTCTTCAAAAGTATATTTGGCATTATCTGGCCAACCTTGCTCTGCATATCACCATCCCTTGGCTTATGGGCGAGGATTTTAATGCTAAGCTGGAAAGTGCCGATAAACGCAGGGGTTCCCATTCCCAAGCCATTATTAATCCGCACTTCAGAGATTGTATGTTTCAGTGCAACCTCCAGGACCTTGGCTTTTTCAGTCCGCGATTCACTTGGAAGCAGGGTCCTATCCGAGCCCTACTCGATCGAGCTTTTGGTTCTCTCGCTTAGTTTTCCACGCATCCTAGTAGCCGGGTTACCCATTTGCCTTTTCTCAAATCGGATCACCAGCCTCTCCTAAGTCGGTTCCAAGCTCCTGACCCCTACTATCCTTCGCGCTGACCTTTCCGATTTCAATCTACTTGGCTGACTCACGATTCCTTCTCCCAAGTGGTAGCTGATAACTGGATCCCGAACTCCTCGGATTTCAGTGGCACGATCCAACGCTTTGCAGAAAAGCTCCACCACTGGAATACCACAGAGTTTGGTAACATATTCCATAGGAAGAAAAGACTCATGGCCTAGCTGGAGGGCATTCAGAAATCGGAGGAGGACACGGACTCCCCCTCCCTTCAAGCTCTCGAGTCCTCCCTGCGGAACGAACTTGAATCTGTGCTCTATCAGGAAGAACTCTTCTAGCACCAACGGTCCAGGAGTCAGTGGCTCGCCCAGGGAGATCATAATACTCAGTTTTACCATGCCCTCACTCGTTCCCGATGTCGGTTAGCCCATAACATTGCTCTTCCCTATGCTCAAGGTAATGTCGTTACCGATCCTGCGGCACTCCAAGACATGGCTCAGCATTACCTGGAGGGCTTATACAGACCCGACGGTCCGACCCCTATCACTGGGCCTCTTCCTGTCCAGTTTCCCCTACCCCGCCTCAATTGATTGCGGACCTTTCCCATCCGCTTAGCCCCAACGAAATTAATGTTAGATCACGTACAGTCCGAGTATTCACAATAAACTGCAGAAAAGACTATACAACAACATGATGAATCGAAAATACCAAGGATATACGAAAATACCTTGTTGCTGTGGATAGGTTGCTTCTTTTTCGGATTCCAAGACACTGCAAAATGTCCTCTACCGGCATCCACACGAATATGCACGATCCGGGCTGCGGCTATGGTGTGCTAGCACATCCTCAAACTCTTTTTGAACGCCGCACGGTTTTCCTCTCGGATGGTGGCTAGGGTTCCCTGACAATAGTGTCTCACTCTAATGATACCTAAGCTTCTCTATTTATAGAGAAACTCTAATCCCATTTAGGTCCCAATAAGTTTCGGCCCATTATATCTCATATAATAAAAGCCCGACAACTTAATTCGATCTAGCCCAATAAATATAT
>JANZLF010000007.1:590455-602724 GCA_026546835.1 Erythroxylum foetidum | reverse complement strand
GACTTAATGTAATTTCTAATTTATGTAATTTTATTATATACAATTAATGTGTAATTTTTAAATAATATTTGATTAGTATATATTTAATTTTAACTATAATGATAATTAATTAATTTAAAAATATAATATATTAGATTATAATTATTACACATAATAGTATAATTACAAAAAATAAAAACATGATAATAAAACTAAACATGTTTTTGTTTTCAGATTTTTTTAGAAATCTCAACCAAACAGATTTTTGTTTTCAGTTTTTATATTACAAATATTAACCAAATAGGTTTTCGTTTTTTAAAGAAAAAAAAACAGAAACTAAAAACAGAAAACAGAAACTAAAAACAACAACAGAAAAACAGAAGTGGAACCAAACGACACCTCAGTGTATTCTTTTGCCTTTATGCAAAAAGAAAAGTGAAAACAGTCTCCACAAGTACCTCTTTACAAATTATTGATATTAATTTTTCATGTTACTTGATATTAATTTTTCAAACCAAAAAATTACATATTTGACACCTTTATAAGGATCGACTATTCAATAATAGCTTTGAGTCCCACCATATTTGGCTTTTCCTTGCTAAACGACTCCAAAAATGGTACAAGACATTATTCATGTGGCTGCAAAAATTGTCACGTGTTTATTAAGCTAAAGGGCATGACATAAACTTATAAATACCACAAGTAGTCAGACATGCAATTTTTGGCTTTTCTCTTATGTTATTTTGAATTACTAATAGTGATTAAATTAAATTTAATTAATTAAAAATAATTTATTTTAAAATTTTAACTAATATATAATTATCATCAATAATAAAAATATAACTACACTAATATTAACAATCAAACATGCTTTTTGTTTTGATTTTAAAAAATAAAAATAAAAAATAAAAAATAAAAAACTAAAACCTGAAAATTATAATAGAAAAATAGAAGTGGAACCAAACGGTCCGCAAACTCTATTATTGTCTCATTAAACATGTCATGCAACCTTTTTAGATATTTTAAATTGCACCATTAAGTTCATTAAGATGAAGAAGGCAATTACTGAATTAGGATGGTATTACGTTTAGGGTGTTCAAATTTAGGAATGACGTTGGCCAAGACAGCTTTACCAATTTTTTTAAAATAATTTTTTAAAATTAAAAATGTAAAATATTTTTTTAATAATTGATATTGAATTGATCTCACCTTAGAGTCAAGTTTAAGCTTGCTCGAAATCTAACTTTTATAAAAAAAATAAAATTACACCTTGAACTAATCTAATCTTAACCCGAATTTATAAATCGACATATTAAAAACACCTTAATTTAAGCATCTTCGAGGGCCGTGGCCATCCCTCAAATTCTAATTTTAATAAGCGTCTGTAATTAAATCATTTCACTTAAAAAGACTTTGTAGGAATTAATTAGGGCGAAAATCTCATCCTTAAAGAAGGATTAATTTATGTTGGGCAAAGTAAACCAATTCTCATCTAACCGTCAGTATTATTATGTGTTTTATAAATTCATAATCCCAAGCCGGCCCTTCACACTATTCATTCAATTGCAAATTGGTCATATGAGACAAGAGAGTTGAAGAAGAGGGGTTTAGGCATCCGGTCCCAAGAAAAGGGAACCACATATCGGCTGATGTTTGTCCAAACTGGACAGGATTATGAGCTGCTCCAGTTTTAACCACAAGTTGAATCAGCGACTGCTGTTGCTGCTTTCTTCTTCCTGTCTTAGCCGATTCATTGCTGGCCTTCTCATCTTCCTTCTCTACCATTCTTTCCAATTGATTTCCAATTTTTTGATTCCTATACGTCCGATTTACCCCTCAACCATTTATACTTCTTGAACTCTTCTGTTGATTGGTTTCGTTGTTTTGTCATCTGGGTTTCTCTCTGTACGATTTCATACCCCAGATATCTGATTTTTTCTGTTTTGGGATTGGCAAAATGGACGTGTCAAAAGGACAAGCCTTTCACATGTCGGCAGATTCAAATGGTTAGTCCTACTAGCTTTTTGTACAATTACATTATGTGGTTATGGCTCCTCTTTCAAGCTTTGCCTTGTTTTGGTGGTGGCCCTCTGCATTTACTCCGTATTAACCAAAAATCTTTCGATCAGCTTACCTGTATGGAATATGGATGGACCTTACTTCTTATTTTTTGTCAGCCTGGTGACAGAGTTTGTCCTTTATTTTGTATTACTAAACGTTTTTTATGATGCAAAAATATCCGTCTGGTACTTTATAAAGCTGGAGCTTCTGCCAACTCTTTTTCTCCCTGCTTAGGCCTTTCACTAGACATGAATGGTATTTTCTTTCTCATTTATGTTTGCCTTGGTGATTTTCGTGTGTAATTTAGTTTTTGTTGCCTTTCCTAATGATGTAAGTTTTCAGATCTGGTTCTTTGCATGTCTAATAAGTGTTTGTTGAGGATCCCATTAGTAGTTTGGTGAACTACCATTTGCTCATTTAATCTGCTTAACTCTATGCTTTAATTTGGTGGTCAATGTACATAGTGTCGGAGTGGAGCTCATGCATCACGACCCCGTTTGAATATGTCCTTACCTTATCCTCTTTGTATAAGGTTTAAAAAGTTTACACTGCTGAATCTTTGCTGATTCATGTTCATCCCATACCTAGATTCTTTTTCCTCGAATGGTGAGTGGCAACACAGTTCGACCCCTACAGTCATTGTCATTGGTGGTGGTATCTCTGGTCTTGCTGCTGCACGTATTCTGCATGACGCAGCAATTGAGGTTACAATGATGTAACACTTGTGTTTTCTTCTGTGTCATTGTTTGTTTGTATGCGTGCATAAACATACATATCGCATATGGATATACATGTAAGCATGGTGCTTGATTGTTGCTATTTTCTGAAGGTAATTTTGCTGGAATCAAGGGATAGGCTTGGTGGCCGTACTCATACCGACTACTCATTTGGTTGTCCCGTAGATTTGGGAGCTTCATGGTAGGTTCTTATTTTTCCTATCTCTCAATTTCCAACCTCCCTTTCTGTATATGTCTTTCATAAATTTGGTCGCTGGACATTCCCAATGAAAATTTTCTCTGTGCAACTCGGCTATCATCAAGTGGCGTCTAGTATTTTCTATAATATCACTTATTTACTTATGGTCCACTGAATTGTGAGGACCCCCAATTTGGCGACATGAGATAACAATTTTGAGGTGAATTAAAAAACCATTAGATGAATGAACTTGCTTGATAAGGGATGAAACGGCCAGTTCACTGTATACCACCAGACTTGGTCTGCAACATTGGCTTCACCATGCTTAGGACAATTGATGTAGCAGATTTAGGTGCTTCGTATATTCAACAAAAGTCTATGACTATCCTAGAACTATCTAGGACTTGCAATACAAGAAACTCCACCTTTATCAAGCTTCAAAATTTGGATCTTATATTAAAAGTCTACTGATTCTAGTTGGATTGGCTTTGGTTGCCTTGCATCTTGGTTTGAAGTATTCGTGTGCTAACTAAAATGAAAAGTATCCACTCATTAACTTGAGGGAAGTATTGAAGATCTTAGAGATTTATTGTTAAATACATTATAGGAATACAATATTTATTCTGTAGTAAAATAATTTAGGTACTCTATATAGGGATATTGTTGACCTAATGAATAGAACATACTCTAGTGTTCTTGTGGCATTTGTGTTCCAGACTATAAGCCTCACAACTGAATCACATGAATCTTGTGTCTCGAATCACATGAATCTTGTGTCTCTTCCATTTTATCTTTTCTTGTTTACTTTAGTTTTACAACCTGATTGTGTACAACTAACATAAGCATAACTTGTCAAATCACTTTTTTTAATGGTTTTCAGGGTACATGGTGTTTGCAATGACAATCCATTGGCACCGCTTATTCGTAGTTTGGGACTTACATTGCACCTTACCAGTGGTGATAACTCTATATTGTATGATCATGATCTGGAGAGGTAAATCATTTGAATCATTTTATCATGTTTCCCATAGTGCAAGTGAGGATATCATCATGACTTGAGACTTCACTGGATACATTTGGTCACAACTGGTGCACCTTGATCCAAACTACTTATATATTGCATTTTTTTTTTTGTTCTTACTTTGGTGAGAGATTGAAAGGTTCATTCCTAGAGAAATGAGAATGCTGGCCTGTAGCTATGCCATGAAGCCTTTAAGCTAAATAAATAAGCTTATTGAGGTAGATGAGATGGTAAAACAACAATCTGATGGTATTTTAAGGGTTGTTCTATGTAGGCACGTTTTCCATGGCATTAACAGAACAAATAAACACTGAAATCTTTTTTATCTAATGCTTTTAAGTTCTTTTGGAAAAAAGCATGTGATCTCATACTTATCACCATTGTTTACATATTTACAGATACAGTCAACCAATGATGTCCATTTGATTCTGATTTTCTTTGAAATGCTAAACTTGAAGAAAGTGAGATTGCATAGGATTAGAAAACCCCTTGGGGTTTCGTTGATAAATATTAACAGAGTGACAAATGATCTCTGCAACAGAATGACATTTAGCAGAGATTTGGATTGTAGGTTTCGTATTGTCTTTTTGGAACAAGGCCAGTCAGGTTAAGATAGATACTCTTGGGAGGCTATCTGAAACTCAAGAGTTTCTTTGGAGGTCTCATTTCTTTATAATAGGAGGCTGTTTCAATTGGTATTTTAAGGTGAAGATAAGAAGAAAATGCTTGCTGAGTATATCTTTTGGTGTGACTCCCAACTGGAGTTGGCAAAACATTATTTTTGCCTCATTGTGAATGAATAAGGCCCCCAGCCATTCTAATGAATTTTAAAGATTATTTGTGATGGTGTTCCTTTAGTAGTATGGTGATTGATTGGGAAAAGAAGGAATCTTGTGAGTTTTGAGGATGCAGAAAACTCTTAATTTCTTCTTTTAAATAATGGAAAGACATTTTATGGTTTTGGGTATCAGTAAATACAAATTATTTTGCCTTTTCTGTTAATCCACATTGCTCTAGGGCTTGAATTATACAGAACATTGCTGCAGTGGATAAAATACTACAAATGTTTAGCATGAATACTTTCCTTCTGTAAACTGCATTAAAGTTATGGTGAGTTATTTGTCCTGAAAACATTAAGGTATTTTATGTTGGATAGCTAAAGGCATATATACTAATCAGAACTAGGAATAGGGTGTAAAACTATTTGGAACTGATCATAAGTATAGCCATGAGTGTGTTATATGTTCTATATCTTACAAAGCATATGGAGCTATCATAATTTGGCAACTAAGATTTAGATGTTTATTTCAGGGATAGTGAAGTATTGTAGATACTTGTAGTATTGTCCTTTTGGCAAATTAGTTGCACCTGAATCATTCTTGTTACTTGAATTATTACAAAATACTCAATCAGGTTGCACGGATCATAAAAATATCAGATGATGTCTTAAGACTTCACAACCAATAATTTTGTTCCTGTAGATTCTGACCGCTAGAAAACATCTTTACTGTTTTCTAGATAATGCTGCAACTATGTTATTGAAATTTGAAAATCAGCTTTGGAACAAAGAGATTTCTGTGATTCAGGCCAAATTTTCATAGTGCGTGAGGTCGTAATTTTGATGAGATGACAAAGATGATAGGAGAAAGGAACCCGGTTTAGCTATTAGTGAGAAAGGTGTAAAATAGATCTATTGTATATTGGAAGTGTTTTCCCCATTGACTAGAGACAAAGTTCCTAACCAAATGAGAACCGAGTCAAGTTGGAACATTAGAAACTACCTGGAGAATTAGGTGAGACATCCCAGGTGGTTACACTGAATGTTGAATTTACCTTACTAGCAAAATAGTCCAACTTCTTACTCTAAATAAAAAAATGATAGTGCACACCTACAATCTTGCCGAATCATAATTCTGCAATATTCAATTAGAGTTTGCATATGTTGTATTGCCAATTTTAATGACTATAATATTGCTATACCTATATCTTCTTTTATTTTTACTCCACATCAAAACATACCAAACAATTCTCTGTATCACTTCTCTAGTGGTAGAAGATGATGACATTGATATTTTTGATTAAATATCATGAAACTTTTCGATCATCCCATAAACATAGTGACAGAGTAACCTGAATATGTTATGGTGGCATCTTTTTCCTTCTGATTTCAAAAACAAGGGCTTTATTTCCCTTTACTTACGGGTTTGTTTTTGGTACTCTCAGCTATATGCTTTTCGACATGGATGGAAACCAAATTTGCCAACAGTTGGTCATCGAAGTTGGAAATACATTAAAGAGGGTTCTAAAAGAGGCAAGTTCTTCATATTAAATTTATGGGGTGAAATATCTTTACAAATTTTCCTCTCTTACAATCAACATATGAAATTCTTTTCGACACCTTCAGACAGAGAAAGTGAGGGATGACAACATTGATGACATGTCCATTCTTCAAGCAATCTGGATTGTGTTAGATAGGCATCCAGAATTAAGGTAAAGGAAAAGGCTATTCTCTACATGAATTCTTGAACAACTGAAAAATGTTATTTTATTTTGATATCACTTCCTGTTCCTTATGTAACTTCAGTTTTCTGCAGACAAGAAGGACTTGCTTATGAAGTGTTGCAATGGTACATTGGTAGAATGGAAGCTTGGTTTGCGGTTGATGCAGACATGATATCTCTGCAAACCTGGGACCAGGCAAGTGACTATTTGGTCATATACATCCACTTTCGGGCACGAGTTCTGTCACACTTACTAGACACTCCTTACTAATGTTGTGGTTCTGTATTCACTATGAAGAAATTTTTTAAGAACCGTATTTTAAGAAAGGAAGTCATAAGCAGATTTTCTTTGTTTCCATGGCGTTGTGTGTAGTTATCAACAAGGAGGATCTAGGGGGTGGTTTAGAACATCAAAGTTTAACAAATTAGGGGTGGCATATGGTTGATTGCAGTTGGAATAATTAGGAACAAGACCTCCTTCGGTAAAATAATGCAAAATATTAGGACTGCTGAATTTCTCCAGCAACCCCAATTTATAGTAATCTTATTAAAAATCCTATCATTATAGGAAAGATGAGTAGTTGGAATAATTAGGGTTTGTAGTATTTATAGTAAGCTTATCAGAAATCCTATCAATAATTGAAAAGACAAATCCAAGACATCTAGAGATAAACCCTAACCGTCAGCTACAATTGGATCTGTAGGAAAAATATGAATGAAAAAATATAATGAAGTTTCAATTAAACACGACGATAACACAATGAACTTAGCTCCAACTTGTAGAGCTTGACATACTATTCAAAATTGTTAGGATTAATTTGTTTTGTTTTTCTCCAATCCAAGTGTTTTGCTGGTTTACAGCCATTTCATCAAAAGTTTGATATACAAATTACAATGTCCTAAATGATCCTTTTTAACATCTAAAACATCTTGAAAAACATCAGTTTTAGCTATATGAAGTTGCTGAACTTGAGTGTCAGTGGTAGATGCAGCACCATTGCACCCATCAAATGGATACAAGTTTGAAACATTAATATTATGACTAATGCACGAGCTGGGCAATGATGATGAGCCTTTTCTTGTGGACAAATCACTCTTATCCATTGTCCATTTCTGATATAGGACTTACTTGAACCTCTTAATTCATTGTATCTATTGGAATCTTTGAGGTTTCTAGTCGCCTTTTTGGGAATAAACTAAATAAGAATCTTGGACTTTAGTCCCTTTTGAGTTTTAGTACAAGTCAATGTATTAATTATTTTATAGTAGAAGAGTTCTTAATAAATTAAAAAGAAAACAAAATCATGTTCCTTCAATCACTAGAAAACTGCTTACATTGTTCATGGAATTCCTTGAGGCAGGAGGACATCCTTTCAGGTGGTCATGGACTTATGGTACAAGGATATGATCCCATAATAAAGGCTCTTGCAAAAGACATAGATATACGCTTGAACCACAGGTATGATCTTCTCCTAATGATTTCTATTATTTAACTATATATAATTGATCAAAACATACAATACGTGGAGAAGAAACAGAGAAAACTAGGAGAGAATATGAGTATGATGTCATGCATAGAAGATAACTGGTGGTGATTTATAAAATATGTTCGTGTTGGCTGAACAGAGAAGTAGATTATCACTTGGTGCAACATTTGTCTGCTATTTTGTTCAGTGCATTTTTACTGGTTGATAGGTACAATATCTGTTACAGAGCTGCATTCATTATAAGCTAGTACATGTAATTCAAAAGGTCGCATAAAAGCAAAAGACGATCTTTTTCTCTTAGTAACATTAAGTCTCGTATGGCCTACATCTATTTCCTTCTATTCTCCTTGCTCAACACTTATTTTCTGATGACTTGTCCACTACTTGAACTTCACAAGTTGCATAAACAAGCAATATAACAGCCAAATAACATGCAGAGCAACCTTCTTCCTCCATTCAGAAATTTTAACTGCCTTTCTACTTTACTTGAAGTCATATATGGAGATTGTGCCACCTCTTTATATGTGACGCAAAGCACAATCCAAAACCTTGGCAATATCCCTTCATTAAGCCCTATCATTTTATGCTATATTTTGTTTCTTTCTCCCTGTGTTTCATCCCAGTTTTTCTTTAAATATGATCAGAAAACTATCTTTAGTCTGCCAACGTAAAAAGTCCAACAGCGGTCTACTAACTGAAAAGGACATGGAATACAAATTCATATACGCATCATCATTTATCTGATAAAGGAATGTATCTTGGGTTTGGTTTTCTTTTATACCTTTTGCTGATATTTGGTTTATTTCATGTGAAAATAAAGTAGAGAAAGCAAGCTGTTAGCATAACATGTCTGGGCTAAATCTCATATTATTTCCATTTTCTTTACCATAGTAACCTGACTCAGTTGAAATATGTCATATTGATTGCGAATGAACTGTTTGTGCTACAGGATTACATAAAAAAATGTGATTCTTTTAGGATCAGTTTTAATACTTTTGGGATTATTTCTGTGCAGGGTAACAAAACTATGCAATGGGTCTAGTGAGGTTAGGGTTTGGGTTGAAGATGGGAGGAGCTTTACTGCCGATGCTGTTATTCTTACAGTGCCCCTTGGTGTTCTTAAAGCCAATCTCATTCAGTTTGAACCAAAATTGCCTGAATGGAAGACTGCTGCAATTTCAGATCTTGGTGTAGGCAATGAAAATAAGATTGCATTGCAATTTGATAACGTATTTTGGCCGAATGTGGAGTTCTTAGGCATTGTTGCACCCACATCTTATGCTTGTGGTTACTTTCTCAATCTGCACAAGGCAACTGGGCATCCTGTGCTAGTATATATGGCAGCTGGAAGGTGTGCTTATGATCTTGAAATGCTACCTGATGAATCTGCGGTCAATATGATAATGCTGCAACTGAGAAAAATGTTTCCCAATGCAACAGAGCCGGTAATAGTTTCTTTCTGCTTGCATATATTCAATTTATATAATTAAGCTATCTTGACAAGCACATAGACTGTAATCTATTGATGGGTTCAACTGAATTATTGGTAATTTTTAGTGTTTTATGTTGCATTTGTATCTTAAAACCTACCTCTTAAAAATCCCATGGCTTCCAAAACCTATGAGTAAAGACCTTATACTCTTTTCAAAATGCAAGTCTTAGTTCCGGGCTTGGAAAATCTTGTCCAAAAAGACATTCCTGAATAAACTGGTGATATTATTGGAGGATTCTGTGTTGGACTGTGAAATAACTTGCATATAAGTTTTTGACCAAATTCATCCTCTCAGTAGCCCTCTTCCTGTCTGGTTTGCTTGTAACTATTTTTTTCCTTCAATGTATGCTGTTTTCTTCTCTCCGGTTTTCAGTTATTACATTTAAGTACGCTGCTAAAATTTGTGACATGCTTAACCAATACTTGTGACTGATGTGAAAGCTCTATTTCTTGTTTCCAATATGATGGATCAGGTGAAATATATTGTATCGCATTGGGGAACAGACCCAAATTCTCTTGGTTGTTATTCTTATGATATGATTGGGAAATCTGCGGATGTGTACAAGAAACTTCGTGCACCATTGGGCAATCTTTTCTTTGGAGGGGAAGCTGTGAACGTGGAGTACCCAGGAACCGTTCATGGAGCTTATTTAGCAGGACTTATAGCCGCACACAATTGTAAGAGTTATTTATCCGGGAGGCTTGTCAAATTGGAGAAGCTCCGGCTGGAGCCTTTCGCCACCAAAGTTGATGAATCTTCTTTTCCTGTCCAAATCTCAAGAATATGAAACAATTGTTATTTGTTGAATGATGAAATTTATGCATTCCCTTCAAGTTTAAAAACGATTGAAGTTTGAGGTATGCAAGTTCTCATTTAATGAAATGCATTTCAATTTAAGTATAATCTCGTTGCTTTCACTTCTTTTCTTACCCTAATCCTCATCTAAATCCCCTTTTGCTCTCTTGTGATCAAAATCTTTACTGCTAATATGTTTGGAAGTTCGAAGGGTCTTACAGATGTTGATGAGTGTAATGTTGATGGAGGTGTTAGTAATATACCATCTGGGCTTGGACTTTTAAATCTATTGGGTGTATGTTGTGGTCTCAAGTTTGAATTAGAATAACCACCATAGTCCCCGTTCTTCATCGTATTAACTTCATTCAACAGAGTATTCCCATTAGACAACACAATGGCTTCTTGTTTACAAGCTAGTATATAAGCTTGATACAGTGAATGAGGTTCATGTAGTTTCATCGTTACTCCAATTTTTGGTCTGAATCCCTTCACAAAGAACCCAATCAAGTACTCCTTAGGTAGTGATAATATGTTTGATTAGTGATCAAATTGAGCACAGTAGTCTTAACATCATTCCATCTTGTTTTAGCTCTTGAAATATCTGACTGGATCATCGAAGATTTCTGCATCAAACCTTTGTTTAAGAGCTTTTGTGAATTCCTCCCAATTGACCTATTTCACCTTATTACAATTCTTTATGTACAGATGATATCATTCCTGCGCTTGTTCATCCATGCATAAAATAGCAATGTTCACCTTTGCTTTCTCTGGAGTTGAAAGAATTGTTTACAATGATACAACCATAATTTGACGTTTTTAAGGTTAAATAATATAAACTCAATTGGATTCAACCTCATCGGCATTGCATTTTCATCCTTCTCCTGCTGTGGATGATTACACAGGGATATGGGATCTAACGCCCTTGAAGTTGCAGCTTTTGGTATACAATTTATCAATGGTTTTTTAAAATTACAACTTAATATTTTTTTAAAAATTACAACAATTTCTAGACATTTTAAAAATTGTCAAAGAACTTCAAAAATTTTTAGGATTATTAAATTATATAACTGATCAAGGATTTCTTCATAATTTAGCCAGTGAACGCAAAGTTTTAAAACAAAAATGTAGTACAAAAATCCATTAGAATTGGACTGAAAAAGACACAAAAACTACAGAAACATTAAAAAATCTTTGTAAAGATTTACTAGCATTATATAATTATAATGATAAAGATGAATTAATTGTATAAATTGATGCAAATAAAGACACATAGGCAGGTTGCCTTTTGGCACCCACCTAATTCAAGAAAACATCTTTTATGTAAATATATCAATTAGGCTTTTAATTCCACTGAAAGTAAATACCCTACTCGTAAGAAGGAGACACTTGCATGTATAAAATCTTTAAGAAAATAGAAAGTTGGGTTTATTACCTATTGAATTTTATATTCAAATAGATTTTAAATATTTACGTGGATTCATCAGATATAATATTAAAACTAATTATAACCAAGGAAGATTAATTCGATGGCAACTCGAATTAAATCAATATACTTTTCATATTAATTATATAACATTATCTACTAATAGTCTTGCAGATATATTGATAAGAGAATGGAAGCAATTAAATCAATATACTTTTCATATTAATTCAACAATGTTTAAACATTACCCCCGTAATCATTGATCAAACTCAATTAAAGAGGACCAAATAATTTGATGACATCAGCCTATCGTACACCCATAGGTACTGATTCCTTCTAGCTCACCAAACAAATGGAGGCAAATTTCTCAACTACTTCTGAAGTATTCAGCATATTATTAGACCACTGGAAGCAATCTCTTTGTTAACAATTCAAGCAGTATCCCTCTCATCAATGTACTCACCGTTCGTGCACCTTCAAAGATGACAGCTCTTCGGTGGATGTGATAGTTGAAGAATGATGGAAGCAATGATGTAAGCTTCAAATAATGTAAGCATTGGAAATGTACATTCATGTCTCATTCATTTTAGAATA
>JANZLF010000007.1:537927-578634 GCA_026546835.1 Erythroxylum foetidum | reverse complement strand
GAACGTGACAGCTGCACAACGGTTACAAATGTTGAATTTGTCAGAAGCACTCGTCGTCAGTAATAATTACACCGAGTATCTTCACGCGCTCAGCATCGATGTCCACCCAGTTTATCTTGGCCCGAACTACCATACAATAAGCATCGATGTCGATCGATTGGAACACTCGATCGACCAATATCGATCGGGACACTCAATCGATAGATCCTAGCAGGAGCAGTCATGTACTATCCGTTGATATCCGACCGATCGGGCTTACCCTGAGCTATCCCAAAGTTGAGCTACAACGTTGACATCTGACCGATCGGGCCTACCCCAAGTCGCCCCATCAACGAGCTACAAGATCCTTATATACTCTTTCGACCATTCTCCTTGATCAGACTCGAGGAGTAGGGGCTTATGGTTGGGTCAGTCGTGCTAGGCCCAAACCCACTAAAAACGACTCATGGGCCCATTGGTCCACCCCGCGAGAATTGACCTAATTCCTATCAACTATGTTAGGCCCATGCTTTAGTCCACGCATCCACGGCCCACTCACAAGTGAAAGTCTCCCATACATACGTAAAGACTTAAACCTAGCAACCATCCCATGTATAAGGTACAGTATTGCCATGATACGGGTGCGTGATCATAACCCTAGTTTTCTCTGCTCACAGTGATCCTACCTTCACCAAAGATTAACTTGAGCGTCGGAGGGGCTTGCTGGATTCCAACCCCTGGTGTGCCTTGTATTGTTTTGCAGGGATCTTTGTTGAAGACAGTCAAACTCATGGATCCAAATGACAACGTGCAGCTTCGCCAGAATCGGGCTGAACCAACTGGTTAGGATACAAACCCTTTTCTTCTGTATGACTGTGACTATATTATTCAAGAATTAAGGACAAACAATATTTTTATTTTTATAAAATAATTATTGTTTTTTTGATTATATACATATCAAATTTATTAATTGGATTGGATTTGATACTTATAAAAGAAATATTAATATAATACGAATAGAGACATAGAAGGTTGACCATGACCACGGAGTCATTAAGACTTAGGTGGTCATATTCCAAATATCCCAAAATTTGTGGTTTAGGTAGGACTAGGACTTTGGTGGAGGGAGAGAGACTAGAGATAGAGAGAACCTATTGATTTTGTTATCTTGTAAACTGTAATATTTTTTCTCTGCATTGCCTATCCTAACAATGGCGAATTCAACGCTTCTCTTCCTCCTCTTCTCCGTACTCGTAACTCTGCTTTCCACCCCCACAGCCACTGCAAGGCCTTGCAAGACCCTCTTCATCGCTTATACCTTCACCATCAAACCCCTTTATCCTAACCCTAACCCCAACCCTAATTCGCTTCAAGATCCTTCTTCTTCTTCTTCTTCTTTGGGTTTCGTCACCCAAATCACTCGCCTACGATCCTTTTCTTCCTCTTCCTCTAATATTGTCTTCAATCGCCCCCCCGTTGACCAAGATGATGGCGGTGATTTCGAGGCCCCGGTCCACCGTCGTCCTGTTTTACCTTTCGGAATCTCTTCCGCATCTATCCGGGATCGGACCAAAGACATAGTCAGTGTGGTTGTGGCTTTGCTTTTTGGCGTTGGTTGTGGCGCTCTCACCGCTGCCACCATGTACTTGCTCTGGTCTCTCTACGATTATCACTGCTGCTCTCCATATGACTCCGATGACGAATCCAATGACGATGGTGATGTCAAGAAGATAGGCTATGTCTTGATTCCTGAGGTCGATTCCACTCCTAAGCCTGCCAAAGAGGTGATATGAGCTCAGCAACCGTACATCTTCTACCTACTATCTATTACTGTCCATCCATAAAGTCCATGTTGGCGTCTATTATCAAACTCTGTTTAGTTTACATGTTTAAATTGCGAACTCTTATGTTAAAACTGTGGATCTGAAGTTAATTGAGCGGTTTGTGTTTCTGTCACTCACTGACATGCTTTATATATGTATATGCATAATTTTATTTCAGAGGCTGTGTTTTATCTATGTATCAGCAATTCTTCTCTCTATACTTTTCTGATACCACCAATATATTTTGTTAAAGTGTATGCAAGATCAGGGATTAGTTCTTTATTCTTATCTAAGCCTTACAGTTTTACTTCATGATGTATGATTGAATGTTTTTAGCTCAACTTACCTTATTGTGTACTCTATTCTACTTTGTGGATATATAGGAGATTTGAACATATGCGATGACATTTTCTGAAACCCAAGCGAAGTGTCTGATGATTAGATGAGCTGCAAAATGAATTTAGAAACTTTTGTTAGTTTTCTGTGAAATTTTTACTGGGGAGCGGGGAGAAACATTGCAGAAGACTGAGCATTATCTGCAATATTTTTCAGAGTTTGATTTGCTGAAAGGACAAGTCTAAGTTCAGTTTTTGCAAGATGATGTGAAAACTTAGCTATTTGGAATGATGAGTCTATATCTCTGCCTTTGTATGTTTGAATTCATTTGCGAATAACATCAATTAAATACCTTGGACTTGGATATAACATAGAAATTCCAATTGGGCGAGGACAATGAAACTGATGGCAAGTATACATCTGTGCTGTACATTAATTTTGGTTTTCTCATTATTTTTCTTTCCCTGTTTTGTGCGCAGTTATTCAAGTTTTGACGATATCAAGTTAAGAGTTAGTTTATTTTTTTTATAAAAAAAGTTATTAGTTTGCTTAGGATGAGTCAAAATTAGAGTTTGGGTTCCATTAGAACTTATGTTAGGTCATAAGTCATGATTCTGATTTTCAGATAGAATGATGTTAAGGAGACTTAAGGCATCTACAGAATGATGTTAAGGAGACAAAGACATCTACTAACTCTGTCTTTACTAACCTTTATGGATGCGATTACCAATCTGCCAGATGTTAATCTTTCATTTCAAGTAATAAACCAGATATCAAATCCCTACCCGTATTGACAAGCAATTATTTGCCTTTCCTAGGGCTGGTTTTCTTAGCTAGAATCATATTACTTTGGCTTGTAAAAGAACCTTCATGTTAAAATATTTTTCATTTTGATGAAGCCTTAGATATAAACCACTAAATCAAAGCCTTCTCATTACTATTTTGTGTAAGACTATAAGAGAGCTCGATGAAATCAATGATGCAATTTATAGTATATCAATTTGGTGTTAGAACTGTTAGCCATGTTAATTAAGATATAGCTAATGACACCCTTTGGTCCATTTGGTATTTTTAGCTTTCACCAAGTCTCTTATGGATAGGCACCATGGGTTGAACTCCATGAGCTTGAAGATAGAAAGAAATCTATGGATATGACTATTAACCAATAGATAATTGTCTTCCATACTATTCTTGGTTCTTTTCTTCGCCCTGAGCTTCAAAGGTTCACATTCTTTTTTGCTTTTGACATTTCCATTAGCTTCCATTTGGGGACAGGCATGTTTGCTATAGATCACGTGGGAAATAAAGGGCACGTGCGTGGAAACACTGTTTGATAAGCGTGTGTTTAGTCCCGATGGCGGCTCTGACTGAACTTCTGTTATTTAGTCGTAGTACTTGAACTTTTCATATAACAGGATGTCCTTTTGGTGAGCCCTTATCTTTTCTTTTTTTTTTATCTTGAAGACTTTTTTATGTTACAAATTGATGATGTTGAACAAAAGGACTTGAAAGGTACAAACATATTACCAAAAAAGATGAACCCAAAATTTAAAAATTGAAAAGAATTTATTATTTTTAAAAAAATAAAAAGCAATCTCCCTACTTTATGCTTTCCCTCTCTTTTAAGCTAATCTCCTTTTTCCCAAGTCCAACCATGGATACTTCTAAAGCTTTAATCACCAGAAAACTGGAGAGCTTTGTTTGTCTTTTCTCAGATCCAGCCATGCTCATCTCCTTCAAAGCATCATCTACATCCTATTCTACCAAGGCTTTCTCTTATTTAAATTTCGAAACAATTCAGGACATGATTGAAATTAATTTTATTACATAAAGTATTGTCTAAGACAAGCAGATGCAGTATTATTCCAAAGAGGCCTCGGACTGACAGGACAAGGAAAGGAAAGCAATCTCAAAGAAAAGCAAAAAGCTTTTACTTTTTACTCCATGCCCTGCATCTTTCTCATCATCACCACAAATTCACAGACCTTTTCTGGGTCTGGAACGACCTTGGCCACGCTCTCTCTTTGCAGACACCTCTTTGTCCAAGCTGTTACTTTGGGACAACATCCCTCCAACTTGAAATTTCCAAACTTCTCACTTGCCAGAAACCAGCTTGTAAAAGGTATTATTTCAATATCCACGTATCCGAAACTATCTCCACCGAAGTATTCCTTGTCTCCGAGCACTTCCTCTAGCGCTTCCATTACCTCTATCAACTCCTTCTTAGCTGCCTCTTGAGCCTCCCCTTTGGTCATCCAAACACTGCGAGCCGCGTCAAAGAGCTGTCGTAGTAGTAGTGTATGCATTTATATAGTAATAAGCTAAACATGTATTTTAATAATGATTAAATAAAACCAACCCTCAAATCTCAAACCTTTTTATCCACATAGTCGACCCAGAAGCGAGCTTGAGCACGTCCATATGCATCAGATGGGAGCAATGGAGGTGAAGTCCAGGTATCCTCGATGTAGCCAACGATGACGGTGGATTCGCATAATGGCCTACCATTGTGTATAAGCACCGGTAGCTTCTGATAAATGGGGTTTGAGTTGAGCAACAGTTGGCTTTTCCCACCAAATAAGTTCTCCTCTCTTGTTTCGTAGTTCACACCTTTTTCAGCCAACGCAATCTTCACCCTCATGCAAAATGGACTAACCCAGCAGTCAAGCAGAATAACCTTTCCTTCGCCTGCCTGTGGCATCTTTATCTTTGCTTTAAAGTTCTGATTTTTATGATTACACTACACTGCTATTTATAGATATGGGGTTATCGTGTCAGATGACGATGCTTTCTATGTTTGTCATCGTTGAACAACGAGCTAATTAAGCATCTTTGGTCTCTTCCTCTTGTAAATTGCATGAATGCTTTGATATTATCACTATCAATGAAGAAGCTGCCCAATCCCTGAATTTATTTGGCCTCATGCTCCTGGTCCCTTCGATGCAAATTCTACCACGATCTGCAAAGTTTTTGTTTTTGTTTTTGTTTTATATTGACTTTTCTGTTTTTAGTTTTTGTTTCTTCGTATTAAAGAGGATAGGTTTTGGCAATTGGTAGCATCACAAAATAGGGTAGTATTGTGAATAAGAAAAAGAAAACGAAAACAAAAAGGTGTCCTTGTAATCTCTTATTTACTTTCCTAGTGGAATCCAAAATTACACTTTCACGTACACCAAAGGCAGTATTAATTCACATTTATGAAGAAATAAAGAAACACCAAAAGGAAAACTGCAGAACTTAGAAGAGTGGCTTACAAGGAAAACAGTAGAATTTAGTTGAAGACTAGTCAACAAGATTAGGCATATATACCAAGGATGGCAGCGATACTGCTTAGAGCTGGTTCTATCTGATTTTGTTGTGATTCAAGAACTCAGATGGCCACACTTTCCACATTTGAACTGATACCAATAAACATATCTACTCCAGTAATGGAACTGGAAACTACGGCATGTATACCAAGTTAAACTACAAAGAAAGGCGGATTCTTTGTTCCTCCCTCTCTTCACTTATGGCTACAGAGGAATGGCTGTCTCTCTCTGCCATACGTTTTTGGTATGGCACAAAACCCTTCTTGGATTTTTCAGGGCTTGCTCTTGATTCTGGAGAGACTGATCCCACATTTGGTTTGATTCCAGCGGATGTACATATCAGCTTTTCCTCGTATGAAAGCTGCTGACTATGGCTGTCACCATCCACACATTTATCAGCATTGTCATCCTCATTTATCGATCCAAAATTGGAGCCTGTCCAGGATCCCTCGGCGCGGATTTCTCTATCTTCTACTCTGCCATTGGAATCTAAATGAGCTTGGACAAGCTTGTGCTGCGGATATGGTATGAAAGCAAATGGCATATCTCCAGAAAAGGTCCACCACTGCCTGTGGGTGAGTGAGTCAGCCTCTAATGTACTGGGATTTTTCGTTTGGAATTGCATGTTATAGAAGGTTGTTTGGAGCTGTTGAGCCATCTCATTTCTTGTGCATTCCTTGCTTTCAGATGGCGCTTCCGTGGTGTTGAAATTACATGTCAATATTTGATCTGATTTTGGTTGAGTTACATCTAAAGGCAATAATTTTGAAGTCCCAATAGCTGGAGAAGATTGTCTATGGCATTCTGTTACCAACACAATCGTCCCAAAGAGCTTAAGTGTCCTTTTAGATGCTTCCTCACTGAGACATTCTTGGGACCTAACATTTTCGTTGGGGCAAAATTCAACTTCCTGAACCTTCAAGAAAATTCAAACTGAGTCTGGGAATATAGAGACCAATTACTTATTCGTGACAACATGAACATTGGATGGTTAGCAGGTACCTTGGGACATCGGTTGTGCAGAACTTGAGGCACCGTGGACAGGTTTTCATCACCTTTGACTGACAAATTGGGTTCAGAAAGTGTGAACTCAGCTGGTGATGAGCTATGATTTGGTGAATTTGAATCGATTGAACCAATAGCATCCGAGCCAAATACAGACAAGACAGACGTTGGACTTTGGTTTTCTTGGTCGGAAATGGACGAATCAGGCAATGAAGCCCTGAGTGGCTTCTCCAAAACTAAGGGTTGTTTATTAAGCGGCGTCATCACTTTTCTGGGATATGGATGCATAGGTTTTCGCTTTGGTCGAGGAGGGGGGATCTCAATAGGTTCCAAAGAGCCTGTGTTGTTGCCACTCGAGTCCTGAACAACCTAACTCCAACACAAAAAAGAGTGAGCCACGAAGTCAATATTGAACTTGCCTTAATAGAGGGCATACAGATAATTAAAGAGTTAGGGACTGAAATAAGAGCAGTCAACCTTAGAGAAGAACTTCTGAGCATGGCTCCTAATTTGAACAGCAGTCTTGGTGCCCACATGCTCTATTAAAATTGAGAATGATAAAACTATACCCCTCATTAACCAACACAAAAAAACAAAAAGGAAAAAAGATTACCTTCAATCCGTCTCCATGACCGGCCATGAAGCTTTAAAGCTTCAAGGAACTTCTTGTGCTCTTCCTCTGTCCATCTTTCTCTCTGTTTAGTAATGGTGTAGGGCTTCCTCACCTAATATCATTGATGTAAACCGAAACACATCATCACTTAATCATCAACAGACAAGCAGAAATTAAACATGCCAAGATAAAAAACCTTGGGATTATAGTCATTCCAACAACGAATTGGGTCTTTTGACATGGAAGATAGTGTTGTAGCATCTGATGAAATCACATCTCCCCCTGGGTCAGACGCTTTTGCTAAAGAACCCCCAGACGGATCCTGCATCGAAAAGTTCAAACCTTTTTCTCATTACCACCACAAAAGTTTGACACAATTAATTACATCGACTCTGCAACTTAAAAATCTACAGATTTGCTATCTTGTGAGTGATCCTATCTTAAGTACAAAAAAAAAAACAAAAAAAGGGTCCAGGAATCTTATATGTGTCTACATGAACACAAAAATACCTCAACAGTCATAGCTGCAGCAATCACCAGATTTAGTCTCTTCAACTTCCTAATACCACCAACAGCATCCACGATCTACCTATAGTTTGAAGGGAGTAGAAGAAGGAACTACTGAGATAATTCAATCTTCCTGTTCACCACCCATAAGTCTGGTTCCTCCAACCATGTACAGTAATAGTTGACAATCATTCAAGTCTGAAAGAAAAAGCACAAGAACAGGTGAAACTGATGAAGATAGCGAGAGAGAGAGAGAGGGAGTGTGCATTTGGCAGGTACAAAGAAAAGGGGCAAAAGGCGAAGCGAGAGGAAGACACGTCAGATGGGTTATGTTTTACTTGAGAATTGGATGGGCATCTTGTGGCTGAGGACAAGGGGCCGTTCGATTTACTGTTATTACCGTTTACAACAGTAAACTATCTTCTTGCCACGTAGTCCACTTCCCTTTCATCACACACGTCACCAAACAACGATTGGTCCGTCCTTTTACACTTTTACCCCTGCAAGATATATATTTTATATCTAAAGACGGGGGCCCACAAAGGAAAAAGCAAAAGGGTAATTAAAATATCTAAAATGAAAGAAGGAAAAGGTAAGGCAGGACTTGTGGATGAGTATGAGAGAGAGGAGTGGTGGTTTGCACTTTTTGCCACGTCTGCTTAGTTGGCCGCCTTAACTCCTCCAGGCCACCACGTGTACTTTCCAAATGGGATATATATTAATCTCAAAAATTGGTGTCCACAAGCTTCCATTTGGGAGGTTTGAGGTTTTATTGTAGGAGCAGGTGGCACCGCCTCCACCATAGTCGATGTGACACCACAAGAGGTGATATCTCAATCAAGTTGTCTATTTTTATATTATAAATTATATCACCAAAAAAGCAAATTGCACTTTATATTTTTATAAAAATTATTTTTATGACCTGAATATATGATCTTATGAATACATTATTAAGAAAAATAGAGTTAGATTATATAAACTATTTTTGTTTAAAACTATTCTTATGAAGTGTTGGCTACAAATTAGGTACTTATATGGCTTGTGTCATTTAAGCATAAGTCACCAAGTGTTTAAGATATTTCAGCTAATGCATTAAATAATATTATAGTTTATTCCCCAAAGGTACAAAATTTATAGCTTGATAAGACAAAATGAATAACAAATCTTAAGCCCTTCATAAGTAACTTCTTTTGGTCTAGAAGTACCGTGTAGGTTGATGTGATAAGAAAGAAAAGAAATACAAAAAAACAATACAAAAGAATCATTAAGGTAAATGCAGACAACATTTTCTATAATATAGTTGGGTAGACTGTAACTACCAATATTGATCATCTTTTTATTATTTAATCTAATGTAACGAGTAATTAGATTAAAAAAACAAAACTAAAACAAAAATAAGAGTTAATTGTCCAAGGTAATAAATAAGAATAACAATAAATAGATACAATACATTTATTTATACTTAAATTTATCCTTATTCAATGATTAATTCTCGTTACTTGGATTGATAGAAATTTCTAACTATATTCTCTCTCAAGCAATATAATTCATATTCCCAAGTTGGTTGACTAAAATCTCTTTTTAATCAAAACAATTAAGAATTCATTAACTCACTTTATGAATTTTTATGATAAGTTTCACCATAATTCAAAAAGATCACATGATTCCATATCTAGTAATTGATATGTGCTTAATTGATTATAAATTTATTTTGTAACATTTAGTGTTTAATGATATGAAATGCTTAAGACATTCACTTTAGTTCATATTTAGTTTTAGGTATAATTTGGAAGCAAAAGAGCTAAAGTGAGTTAAAAGTAATATATTTGAGTCGTTTTTTTTTCAGATTCACACTCATTTGTCTCTATAGAGCAAGAGAAGGAAATATTAAACGAAAAGGAGATAATGAAAAGTTTTATGATGATAAAAGATATGAAAGGTTAGAAGAAACGATTTAGGGGTTCGGGAAACAAGAGAGGGGCGACAGAGGAAATCTTTGGGAGACCCATGAAGGGATGAGCTTCTTAATGTCGGTTTAGAGGTGATATCGATGTTGAAGAACCCAGTTATGCATTTCTCTCATTGTTTGTTGCTCTTTCTCTTAGGGATTGATTATGTTATCCTATCTTTAATGTTTGGGTGTTGTGTAAGAATGATTGAATGCTCTATTTGATTGTTTTTATGTAAGAACTCATTGCTAGAATTTTTAATATAATTCGTAATTGTTATATTGAGATTCATTTGTGGCAACTAATGAGTTTTAATCATTAGTGATAACACAACCTAGGTTAAATAACTTGAGCTTATGTGGTTGGTGCCTTAATTAAATTGTTTTTCTAACTTGTAATGCGGCTGCCCAATTAAATTTAGAGAGCTTGTTCTAAGTTGTTAAATAACTATGTTTAATTAACAAGATCTTCTAAATTAAACACAACCTAAGGGAAAATCGAGATTAATGGAGCTTCTTGTTAACTTACAATTAATAGTTGCTAGAAGAGGTGTAAGAACAATAACTCAGTGAAGTATGTTTAATTGGAGTGTAGGTCGAGATTGAACTGATAAACGGCGATATGCCCAAAATAAGTTTTAAACATATGTAGGCTATCTTACTCGAAGTATACGAGGTAGTTGTAGTGATTATCTAGGGTCATCTCCTATGGAGGTGAAATTAGTCCACTCAAATTAATCTTGAACAAAAATAACAACTAAAGCAATCATATACATTCTATCCGGATTCGTTGAGTTAATGTTTTAAAGAAAATCACAAAGTTAAGTTGAAAAGTAAATGGAATCAACTGGAAGCAAAGAAAAATAGATTAATTAAAATGAAAGACTCTTGAGGATTAATTTCATTAATTTAATCTCCTATGCATGATTAAGGGAAATGATTGGTTAGTTGTCTTTACTAAAATTAACAGTTGGGTTTTAAAACAACTTGAATAATAAACTAATCTAACTTTCATATTCAACAAGTTATTATCTGAATTAATTATGAAAACTCAACTACTAATTATCACTTAAATTAATATATTTCTAGTTCTTAACCTAAGTGTCCATATTTCTCGTTCCGTATTAAACTTCTTTTCTTAATCCTTCGTTTAATACTAACATGATGCAAAGTTTGGTCATGCCACTACATCCATTTAGCTCAAAAACCACAATAATTAATAAGATAACAAAATCGTAACTCATTCATACATAGTTGATTAAAATAGCTACATTAATCCTCAAGAAAAAGATTCAGCCCATCATAGCATAAATATGTTTTATCATTATCAAATACTTAGATCCCATCTTATTAGTCTAAGAAAAGTATTCAAGCAATAAACCAAATGAACTATGAAAATAAAACAAGTAATAGTCTACTAAGTTATAAAAGTAACAAGTTCAGTAAACAACACGAAACATTGCAACAGATGAATAACATAGCAAGCATATAGGGATCGAGTGAGTGAGGTGCAATGGTCTTTTGACCCTCTTAAGCTTCCTATATTAGGTCTCGCCTTTAGCTTTAGCTTGTTGTCACCAGATGATCGAAGGCTTGTTTCTGCTTCCAGCTCTCTGTCATGTTTCTCTCTTCTTCACAGACTCTCCCTTTTCTCTTCTCTTCTTCCCTCCTTTCTCTCTATTTCCTCTCTCCCTCAATGTGTCTTTGGTGTGTTCAGTGAAGAATGTAGTGAATGATCCACCCTCTCCTTCTATTTATATTATGCTCCTAGGTTTAAGGTTTCATGCCTTCCACCTACATGTGCCATGTAATAAAATGATAGATTAAACGAAACATTGTTTGTGTGTTTGCATGTAGGAAGTCACGGTTGTGACTTAACTTGCACAACCGTACATGTGCAAGTTAGGTCACAGTTGTGACTTACACGTGATAACCGTGCATATAAGTCACAGTTGTGACTTAAATGTCAGAAACGTGCATGTAACATGATGCCATTTTTATGCACAATTCTCTTGTTTAAGTTTATGCCATCTCTAATTCTTTCATGCATAAATCTTCTTGTTTTTCATGCCACATTCACAAAATAATCCAATTAAGATTCATGCAACATCCATACCAATTTCACTCAATTCATATCGAATTTGAATTAAATTTCAACCAGTTTTACCATATGAAATCAATCAAAACTAGACAAAATTAAACACAACAACCAGGTCCCTAAAGTATTCATCACTTTTCATCATTTTTGAATGTTTTCTTTAATTTGTTTTCATTAGCTTAGTTTTATTTTATTTGAAAATCAAACCAAAACCTCTCATAACCTAAACACCAATTTTTTTCATAACAAAAGTTAACTGAACACTCTCTATGGGATCAACCTAGACTTACCATTATCTATAGTTTTAGGTCTAGTTATTTTGAGTAGTGTTACGACGCACTACGTCAATAACCCATATAACCCTCATTATTTAGTTGTGATATATTAATACGTATCATTTTTTGATCTTAATCTGATTATTAAATCTTCAACTTTGGTTCTTGCAATTCAACACAATATATGAACATGAATAATCTCACAAAAATAAGGATCTTCCATTAAATCAAAGAAATCAATTTAAAACATAAATTCTATGGTTTATCCGATCGAAATTTATATCACAATTTAGTTTATAAGAAAACAAAGAAAACCAATAAAGAAACAAGAGATAAGAATGAGCTTTTAGTTCTTAAATCTTGATGCTTCTTAATTGATTTTGAAGAAATCTTTCTTTTCTTGAATGCAACAATAACTTGGATAAACAATCCATAGTTATGCATCTGAATTATAAGAACTTTAGGATCAAATAATAACTAGGTCTTTATGATAGTCAACATATCTAGCATCTATTGACAACTCCCAGAGATGAGTTTAAACCTATCTAAAACTCTCTTCTTGATCGAGGTTTTCTACTAAACCTTGACACTGCAATCAAGAAGTTAATCATAAAAGAAACTTGACTCTATATACTCTTTATAGAAAAGTATATTTCATTTTTTGATGTCATTTTGTGACAAATACCTTATCCCCTTAAACTTCTCAAAACTTAGTTAAGAAGTTTTATAAAGGATCTCGTAGCTACTATGAAAATTCTAGACATCACATTGTTTTGAATGTAGAAAATGGTTCAAATAGAATTTTGGACTAGTACTTCTTCTAAGTCATTTCAACCTACTTCTGTTGTTGCTACTGTTGCCACAAAAGGTCCAATAGAAAGTAGCCCTTTATGAAATCTCCTTAAAAGTATGCTCTTCTTTAGCAACTCAACCTTATTCTGGTACTATATTTTGTCCTACCCTATTTTTCACATTAGGTACTTCAACCTCACGGTGTCTTTATCTACTTATTGCAATCTCATAATCTCTAATTCTTCCATTCTTGAATCTATATCATTTGCTCTATATATTTTTCTTATTTTTGATAACTCTACTATGCATGTTCAGAGGATAGGCATTGTTCAAACACACAAATTAATCTTATCTGATACTTTTCTTATTTCTAAACTCTCGTTGAATCTCATTTGTATTAGACAATTATATGAACATAGGGTTGACTTATCCTTTTTAAGTCGTGGTTGCATTATGTAGGATGCACAGATAGTCAATATTTTTGGGATAAAATGTAAGGTTGGATAGTTGTTTAAGTTTACTTCTCTAATTCTCCCATCCAAATATGTTGTTGGTGCTATCACTTCTTATATTTGACATTCTCTTCTTGGTCATCTTTATACTATTAGATTAGGATCTTTAATATCTAGTGGTTCTTTAGGTTTTGTCAAGTTTAAAATTTTTTGTTGTGTTTCATGTAAACTTTTCAGAGGTCATTGAGATATTAAGTAATCTTTATTCATGATTTTTCTCATTATACATGCATTTATATAATGCATCATAATTCTAAAATGTTTTCTATTTAGACTCATTGTGCTAATATAATTCAAACTCATTTCTCTTGCAAAATTAAAATATTTCATGTTGATAATGTTGTAAAATACGAAGATACAAATTTTACCACCTTTCTTGCTCAATAAGGGACTATCATTCAAAGATCTTGTCTCAATACCTCTTAATAAAATGGTCAAATAGAACGAAAACATAGTTATATTCTTGATATTGTTCTAACCCTCCTCATATCCTCTTCCAATCCTGAAACTTTTTAGGGATAAACATCTTTTATTACTACCTACATTCTAAGTTGTATCCCTTCCCTTATCATAGCTAACAAATCTCCCTATAAATGATTATTCAATTGTGCTTTTGATTATTAGTGCCTTAAGTTTTTTTTTATGCTTGCTTTGTTCTCCTATAACCTTAAACTATAGCCATGAACACGCTTATGTTATTTCCTTAGGTATGACATAGAACACAAAGGGTATATATGATGGGATCTCTTACATTAGAGACTTCGTATCTCTCTACATGTAAACTTTTAGGCATATATGATGTTTTCTATGCACCCAAAATTCTAGGTTAGTGAACCTTCTTCTCTGATTCAAAAGAATCCTTGTTCTTTGACATTTCTATTATAGGTTCATCTAACATCTCTAGCAATTTAACATACTTAACACGTAATCCCATTGTATCTTCCTCAATGGTGGACCCTCCACTTTCACAAATTAACCCTTCTCCATCTACTTCTTCAATATAACCTACTGAGTCTCAAACCTTTCCTTTTCGTATTACTTCAATAAGTCACACATGTGTTTGTCTTAAATGTTTACACGTTTATTTCAATATTGTCTCTTGTATAAACTTCGTGCCAATACTAAGGCTAACTCTAACCTTTTGTGGAAAAGAACAATGGTAAAAGAACTACAAACTTTTTCCAACACTAATACTTGGGAATTGGTAGACTTACCTCCAGATATGTTTGTTATTGGTTGCAAGAAGTTCTATAAAATCAATATTTGAATTGATGGATCCATTGAAAGATATAGAGCCCAACTACTTATTAAGTAATTTACTTAGGAATGTGACATTGATTATGAGGGACATTTGCTCTTATAGCTTGTTTGACCTCAGTTCATAGTTTTATTGTATTCGCTGCTAACAGGCATTGGCATCTATTCTAGATGGATGTCAAAAATGTCTTTCTCAATCTAATCAAAGAAGTGTATATACAACCTATACCTAGCTATAACCATCCACTTGAAGGTTTGTCACCTTCGTAAAGTCTTGAATGGACTTCAACAAGCTCCTTGAGCCTAGTTTACTAAGTTTAGCTCTACTATTAATTTTCTAAGTTTTAAGTCCAGCTTTTATGATCATACCTTGTTCCTTTTCAAAACAAATGAAAGATGCCCTATTCTTCTTCATTATGTTGGTGACATGATAATAACTAGCGATAACGCTTAGCGTATCTTACCCTTAAATCCTTTTCCATCAATAATTTGAGATGAAAGACTTAGATAATTTGATTTAAGCAAATTATGTTACTTATCTTATCTCTCATATTAACCCAACTGATATTAAGATTGCTAGCACTCCACTTAACTCCAGTGATCATATTTTTTATATTGATGGGAATCTTCTTAGTGATGGTACTTTTTATTGCTAATTAGTTAGTAACCTTCTATATCTAATTATCTCCCGTCCATGTATTACACATGACTTTCACATTATGAGTCAATTTATATCTACACCTCATACAACTTACTTTAAAGGTATTTTAAGTGGCATTGATGTTCCTCTTCACCTTTAAAGAAGAATATAAAATGGTTGTTCTTTACTGAGAAAAGATTGTATAAAAGTTATTCTTCTCTTTGAAAGAAAAAATATGGTTGAATTCCAAGAAGAGCCTTGACAGTGAATGTTGACAAGCATTATTTACCAATCTCTATAGATTGATTTATGTTCTCTCATCTTATCCTCCTTAAATTATTATTCAAATTTTTATTGATTTATGTTAAACAGGTTCCTTATTCTTATATATTGATTATTGTTAAATTGAGTTCATTAATTAAGAAATTTTGTTAATTTTGTAAATATTCAATTCTCCTTCCTTTTTAGATTTTATTAAAGAGAAACAAGTGTTGTCATAGTAGATATATTAGGTTAGAATTTCAGATGAAATCATATAGTAAGATCATAATGATATATTTAAGAGCATCATCATCAGTTGAGCCTCATTCCTTGATTGAAATGACTATTTGTATTATCAAAGTAGGATGCAATTTTTCTTAATGTTTGAAAGTATTGACCTATAGGGAAAAGCTCCAAATGGTCCCTTTATGCCTACAAAAATTTGTAGATATTAAAAAGGTCCCAAAATTAAAGGAAGAATAGGAACCTTAAGATCGAAGATTAATTTTCTTGAATAGGAGGGCCATATATATATTACTCTGTGCATAAAAAATGAATATCTTATTTTGTTCATTAGGAAAAACATAAATTTTAGAATATTTTGAAAACAACGCTTGAGAGAATAATTCAAGTAAAGGAGAGCAAAGTGAGCATTATAAGACATTAATATAAATTGTCTCAAATAAAATATGATGAAAACACATCTAGCAGGTACATTAGATTTATTAATATTTTTAATGCTTTCAAAAGTCTTAAAAAGATATATTCTAATGTTGAAATTTAAAGAAATTTTCTTAGGTCACTTCTAAAGATATAGGAAGCTAAAGTGATAGCTATATAAAAAGCTAAGGATTTAACAACACTACTATTAAAAGAACTTATTAAGTCTCTCCTTATCTACGAAATGAGACTCCAAGTGACACAAAAGGAGATAGCACTGCCAAAGGAAAAAGATATAGCATTCAAAGTCTCAAGGGAGGAATCATGTGAAGAAGAGACATCTACAAATGGAAGTGATAATGAAGAATTCATCTTTATCACTAGGAAATTCAAAAGGTTTTTTAAGAGGAAAATTTTATCCAAAATAAAGGACTTCATAGAAGGAAAAGGTGATTTAAAACATAAATTCTTTAACATTAATTGTTTTAAATGTGGAAAACCCAGCAATATAGTCATATTGTCTTTACTCGAAGATAATGACAAGTTTGAAAGAAATTATAAGAAAGAGAAGAAGAATAAAAATAAGAAGAAATCACTTAGATCCTCAAATTAGGATGGCACAAGTAAATCCAAAAATCAACATTTAGAAGAAAAGATATCTCACATGTTCTTTATGACTACTGATGATAATGAGGTAACATCTAACTTTAATCTATGTGATAGTGATTTGAAATATGATGAACTAGTTAAAAGTTTAGGAATCATGAGTAAGAAAATGAAGAAATTATCCTCCTAACTTAACGAAGTTTAAAAACAGTTAGATGTATGCATGAATGAGAATGAAAAGAAGAAAAGTGGATTGCATAGCATTAAAACATCTAAAAATTATGATCATTGATGACAATCATATATTAGACACATTAAATCATCAAAATGAGATATTAGGAAAGGAGATCAATGTTCTCACATGTTCATTATTCATATTCACTAAAAGGGGTGAAAATTGGAAAAAATGCTAAAAGGTTAAAAGAATTCTAATTATGGGCATATAATAGGATACATACATAGAAGTGAAGCCAATTATAAAACCACATTTGTAAAGGAAAATATTTGCATGGCAAAGAACCGTTACCTAATATGACAAATGAATATGGGGCATCCATATATCTAAGTATATGGATGTACATGCTACATCCACTACGGATTCATGCTACGAATAAGCATTATACTTTCATATATGGCTTACAATCTAAGCATAGGGTTTAATACTCTGAATATGTTTATATAGAATGTGGAGAAATTAACCCTTAAAGAGAACAAGAATGATCACCAACGATTTTTTAAAAAGCCAATTGTTGAACCAAGTAAGAAATATAAGAAGGATTAGATGCTTCCAATAAATTTAAAACTAAAGAAGAATCATCATCCAAATTATATCATAAGTAATGTTCAAAAAGTGGTAATTATTAGTTTGTGTTTTATTTACAATTTTGATTATAAATCTTTAGCATTACATGTTTTTGGATTGTACTATTGACAAGGAATTAAATTTTTTTGGTATATTATGGACTTTAGATATAGAGATTATGTGTAAAATATGGATAGCAAATTAAAACTTATTTATGCATTAGACTGATTGAGTGATAGTTTTACTAAACCAATGAACAAGGAAATTGGGAAAAAATTAGGTATGATTGATTAAAGTATCTTTTAATATTTATGATAGTTCTTGATTAATATTCTTATGACTTATTAAGTGTTTTGATCTTTTAATTTGAGTCAAGTTATTTCTCAAGTTATCGAGTCAATTGGTAAACCAATATCATAGTGTGGTTAACCAGTGTCCTAAAGGTTACCATCTTTTGCCTTTTGCAGCGAGTTTGTAATGAGTTTAGTCATTTTTTTAGTTAACCACTTATGTACATTGGTCAACCAATATCTTCAAGTGGTTGACCAATGTCCCCATTTTTTACGAAAATTTTCATTCTATTGAGTTTGTGTCTTGTTGGCTGATAAGTATGGTCAACCATATATTGGTCAATCAGTGAAGCTATGTGGTTGATTAGTCTTCATGGTTTAAGTTCTCATCCTCCAATTTTTTCTATTTTTCATCTTGGTTATTTTTATCTTCAAAAATTCTAAACAAATCAGTCTCTTCTTTGAAAAATGACATCCCCCTAGTTTCTAAAAACCTTAGTAGATTGCAACAAATTGAAAAATTATCACTATTGGCTTTCAAATTTTGGGATTTTAAAAAATATTTAATTAAGAGTTATCTTTTTAAATTGATGCTTTCATAGTTAAATTACCAAAAGGATTCGAGGTTGTTTCTCTTACATCTTTGATTTTGTTCAATTTCAGAATTTTGAGACTTTTCATATTACTATTTTTTAAATTTTGGGACTTCCAAAATTATACACTTATTTATGAAACGATGGTTGGATACTATAATTATACTTATATATTTTTATTATTCCAACCTCCCTTTTTTTTTGCAAAACTTGTTTTTAATACTTTTATCGACTTAGGCATAATATCAAAATATAATACAATTAGGTTATTAGGGGGGATGTGAAGGCACTCAAAAGGAGTGATTTTTGTATATGTAGTGACTTTTGTATATATAACATTTTAATAAATCTTTGAATATTTTTATATCGATTTATGTTTTATGCATCAATTAATAAGGAGTTAATTATTATCTTGATATGAATAGGTGTTTGTTAGCTAAATTTATTATTGCTCTTTAATATCAAAAATATTTTGTCATCACTAAAAAGAGGGAGATTGTTGAATTAAAGGAGGCTTCAATCGATGTTTTGATGATAAAAAACATACATACTACTAATGAGTTTATTTTTTTATGAAAAAACAATATGAAAATTAAATGTATTTATAAACTTAAGAAGATACTTTATAAAGATTGTAAAACAAAAGATAAAGTTTACAGCTTACAAAGTGAAGATCAAACCATAAGATAATCAAGGCATATCAAGGACATTTTATATTTTATATTATTTATTGCAATCTCACTTTGTTAGTTTGGAATCGTCAGGGCTTATCATGTATAAACATTTCATGTTAGTGTTAAAGCTTTTGTTTTTAAGAGAAAAGTTCCTTGATCTTTCAAGCACTCTTTAGCGAAAATTTTGGAAAGTGTTGAAATTATAGTTGTGTCAAACAAATTTTCTTTGAGTATTTAAAGTTATTAAAATCATGATTTATAGGGTATCAGTCGACCTATGTGGGATACTAATTGATCAATATGAGTTGAAGTTATCAAATTTGATGTACCGAGAGTTTGTAGTAAGATTAATTAATTTACTAGTTGACTAATATGTTGTACTGGTCAATCAATATGTCCTTATCATTACTTTCAGCATACTAATTAATGGTAATCCCACTCTACATTTCAGGGAACCAATGGGATTAAGCAAGGAGATCCCTTTTCCCTTTATCTTTTTATGGTTGCTTTGGAAATTCTTACAAGGCTGATTTTGAAAAATAATTAGAATTGCAACAATTTTAGTTATCATCACAAATGCAAAGCTCTAGAACTTATTCATCTTAGTTTTGCAAATGACTTGATATTGCTTTCTAGGGCTGACTCTTGTTTGTCTTAATCTTGTTTAACTCTACTAATGTGCCTTGTAAGCTTTCAAGTTTTGATACCAGCTTACAAAAGAGCATGTTGTATGTTTCATATGATGTTAATTCAACTGCAAGATGGAGTTGTTGACAGGGCTGAATGTTCACCCCTATCTTTTAAGTATCTGGGGGTTCCTATTTCTTTCAAGAACTTAAGTTACCAAGACTATCTCTCTCTACCGGAAAGGTATAGAAAAAGAATAAACTCTTAGTAAAATAAGTTGTATCTTACATAGGGAGACTTATACTTATCACTTTTGTGTTAAGAAGCCTTCACATTCATTGGAGCTTCCATTTATTCTTTCTTAAAAGGATCAATAAGGAGGTTATGGAAAGTATTAAAAAATTCATATGGATTGGTGCTATTGACAATTTCAGAGGTGCTAAAATCAAATGGGAACATCTTTGGGGCCCACTTCTTTGGAGAAGAGACAAATAAGAGCTAAACCTACTTAGTTGCTAAGAGAATTTGGAGATTGTTCACAGAGAAGTAATTCCTTTGGTCCAAGTGGATCAATGAAGTATTCCTCAAGTATTCCAGCATTTGACAGTTAGATGAGAGGAAATAATACTTTTATTACTTCATTTATATTATTAAAAGGAGGCAGATCATATATTCTTTTATTAAAGCATATACAAGGAATGATTTTTTATATTGGTTTTGGTTTGATAACTAGGCTTTACATAGCCCTTTGATTCTAAGGGAAGAAGTTTCTCCTTTTATCACTGGAATTCCTACTCAATCTGTGAAAGAGATTATTCAGCAAAATAATTAACACATTGATTTTATAGGTGGTGAAAAAGTTAGATCATATTTTGTTGATTACGCTCTCAACACTTCTAGAGATGATAGTTTCCACTGGCTACCTAATAAAGGAAGGGATTTCACTAATCAAAGTCGTCTTAAAGCCATTATTCAGCATCATCCTAAAGTTGATTGGTACCACATTGTATGGAAAAGATCTTGGGTGCCTAAGGCCTCCTTTGTAACTTGACTTGCTATAAGCTCGTATTGAAAACTCAAGATATATTGAGTGGAGCCACATATCAGATATATGTTCTACAACTTGCAATGTAAGTGGAAGACAAACTCTTTGCTTAATGCTATTAATGTTGCCTTTGTTTAAAAAAAAAAAGTGGAAGACAACAATACCCTAACACCTGTTCATCAATAGCCAACCAACTTAAAGCACCTGTTTTACCATACTCCAAACAGCGATATTGAATCTAACATAAAGTAAGATAAAGAAACAAGCCAATCCACTTTGTAAAGCCACGCCCTCAATTAAAGTAACTTCAAACATTTTTACAAATTAAAAAAGAAAAAAGAAACCTTTATAAAAGATAAAATGCACTCATACCATAGACTAAATAAATATTAAACATAGGAATAATAGTAAAAACTAATTAATTAAAAATAAGAAAAGGAAATATTACTTTCATTGCCTTCCTTTTTCTTTTTCGAATGGATACGTATTAAAGGTTAGAAGAAGAATATAAGTATACATTCATAAATGCACTTTGTATTTGATAAAATTACATAATTTACCCAACCCACAGTTTCATACTATGTATATAATCTCCATCTCGTCTTTCTCCTTCCAGAACATTGCGGAACATAACAGAACAGAGTCAGGAGACCATCTCTCTCTTAGTGAGTTAGTTCAACTCATCAATGGCCGCTGCTACCGATAAGCTCGCTCAGCTGAAGACTGCTGTTGATGATCTTAACCAAATCAGGTTATCTTATCGTTCTCAAACTTATTACAACTCGCTCTCTATTAATGTCAACCATCTCGGATTCATGTATTTTACTAATTTGTTGGCGTTTTCCTGTTGCTGTAGTCAGAACGAGAAAAATGGATTCATCAACCTTGTTGCTCGCTATCTCAGGTGATTTCACGCTATCATGTTACTACGTGTTTGTAGGCCATTCATGTGTTTCATCAATATGCCACTTACAGTAGTATATTTACTTCTGTCGCACTCTATGCCTTCTACTAGTCTTTTTTCATTTTCTTTTCTTCTTAATAATCATTCAGAATTTGCTTAGATGCGCGAGATCTTTGGTTTAGTATCATATTATCAAGATTGTTTCTTATTAATAATTACTTTGGCATAAATGAAGTGGAGAAGCTCAACAAATCGAGTGGAGTAAGATCAAAACACCCACCGACGAAGTTGTAATTCCTTATGATAGCTTGGCGCCTACTTCTGATGGTAATGCTTTCAATCGTTTGTCTTTCTCCATTACTGAGTTTTCCTTTCTATTCCACCACTATCAGAAGCTTTATCAATCATCTTTTTTGCATACAGATCCCGCTGAAACCAGGAAACTTTTGGACAAGCTCGTTGTTCTGAAGCTTAATGGAGGTTTGGGGACAACAATGGGTTGCACTGGTCCCAAGTATGTCCTCACTGCATTCTCAGAATTTTAATCAAATACATTTAAAGTATAGTCTCCATCCCTGGCACATGTCAAAGGGGTGCGCCCATCGTACTTGAAACTTAAATGTCAGAGATATAGATTCGCAGGAAAGCATGGAAGTGTAGCAGGCTCACTTTGTAAATTAGGTTCTGATATCAACAGCGGTGTAAGTTTAACGATTTTTCATTTTTCAGGTCTGTCATCGAAGTTCGCAATGGACTGACATTTCTCGACCTTATTGTCATTCAAATTGAGGTTAACTTTGTCTTGCTTTTTCTTTTATGATTTTTTTTCCTTCACTGGCAACTTACAGTTGAACTATTATAGAATCTCAATTCTAAATATGGCTGCAAAGTTCCTCTCCTTCTTATGAACTCATTCAACACTCATGAGGATACACTTAAGGTCTGTCCTTGATCTTAATGCTTTCTTTGATTTTTTTTTTCTTTTGGTTTAGTGATGATCTAACAACTTCTTTTCCTACTTAGATTGTGGAGAAGTACACAAAATCAAATGTCGAGATTCATACATTTAATCAGGTGTGTAGAACTGCTGTTTGGGTTGCTTGTCACTATTTCATTGTCGCTCTGCAGATAACATAAAATAAGTAACCTATGTTTATCCCCTTGGATTTACACAGAGCCAATATCCTCGTATTGTTGTTAATGATTTCATGCCGCTGCCAAGCAAAGGACAGACTGGCAAAGATGGATGGTATTCATCTATATAATCAATATAATTTTGATGGAGGACGATTTTGTGGATACACAGAATTTACTGCTTTTGTCCATCTGAATTGTACATTCTATCAGATACCTGCTTGAGATATGGACTCCACCAACTGTTTGGTTCTTAATTTTGTCAGGGAGGGAGGAAGGACTCTAACAAACAATGCATATGAGTTTGTAAACGTGTTAACCCTTTCATAACTTTAGGTGTCATTGACATGGCAGTATCCTTATGGCTTGTAGTCGTTGAGATTTGAAAGGTTGAATTAAAAGTTCCCTAATACTTCGCCTTTACGGTTTTATCAATTTGAAAGCATGGTTGATTTGTATCATTCCTTTGCTCCAGGCTTTTTATTTGATGGATTATCAATATTTTTACTGAGAAAAATTTGAAATATTTTTGGTGTGTAGTTATGTAGGAACGGTGACACTGTAAATGCTATTTATTGTTGACTGTTTGTCCATGAAGTTCACTCTGCGGCTATATTCTTTATGCTCATGATAATTGCTTGCATTTGAAGGTATCCTCCTGGTCATGGTGATGTTTTCCCATCCTTGTATAACAGTGGCAAGCTTGATGCTTTATTATCACAGGTTGGTAGTGTGGTGCAGATTCTTTATTTTCAATAAGATGTTGAGCATTCCTCGCATTAATTGCTTGAAGGGCTTACCTATTTTATTTACGTTTCACATTTTCAGGGCAAGGAGTATGTGTTTGTTGCTAACTCGGACAACCTTGGTGCAGTTGTTGACTTGAGTATCCAAATTCTAGTTTCGTGCTACTATTAGAGTTAAATGGTGAAATGGTTGAAGTTAAACCTTTAGACCACTATTATCCTTGACTCTATGTTCCAGAAATCTTGAACCATTTAATCAAAAACAAGAATGAGTACTGTATGGAGGTAACAAGATATTATCTCACTTGATTTTTCTTAATAGAGCTTTTTTATATGGTCTCATCCTTCTTGTAGGTGACTCCTAAAACCCTTGCTGATGTTAAAGGTGGGACTCTCATTTCTTATGAAGGGAAAGTTCAGGTACACATTTCTTTGCTATTGTTATATTTTGTTCCTGGCTTTTTTCTTTTCTTTTTTTTTCTCTTTCCTGGTTTAGGATCATCTGTGGAGACGTTGACTGTGATCAGACCAACTTATAGATGATTTGCTAGTGTCTGTTGCACTTGAAAAAGTAACCAATAGTGTGCAAACGTTCTAAAATCAAATAACTGCTGATCTTAATACATATTTGGAATTGGAACAAAAGGATATACACCCGTTTTAATATTCCTTTTTCCATTTCATAGTGAAACTGTTTGACGTATGTGGTATTTGTATGTCATGTATAGCTAAATCATACTATTTTGTTCATTTGGTTTATTCATATGGATTGGTATCACGAGTAAAGTTGGGAACATGACTGTTTGGAGTCAAACTCTGAATCTTATTTAAACTGTTAAAGCTGCTTATTAGTTAACACTGTTTTTGCAAATTCAACACGTTTACAAACTCTTTTAAGAGAAAACTTACAACTTGTGTAAGCAATGCGGCCATGGGTTCCATGTTCCTCCAACAGTACTCAGATTGGAAATAACTTTTTATTGATGATAAAGTTAGAGACGTAATTTCACTACCTATTGAGTTTTAGCTCTTTGGTTACATTTTAAATGAAGAAAATAAATCCTAAAGATCACCTCGGGTGATGGACTTGGCCCTTTTTGGATTATTTTCCCCTTGTGGAGAATTGCATGCAATGTATACTGTTCTGCAACTAGTGACAATCTTTCTGATATTTAAAGTGGACAAACATAATTTGAAAGGTCTCTCGTTTTTCTATAACACCCTATATTATTATGTTTTGGTTGAGATTGTGACCAACTATTCCTTTGAAGCTTTTGCCCCTTTTAACTGTTGTCCACGTGAATTCTTTAACAGTTCCCTTATAGTAGCCTTGCAGATGATTAATGGTGATTGTGTCTCCATCTACTTCCCTGAGTGGATATGCTCTGCTTTTGTCACCCATATTTTTACTCAGCATTTTTAAACTTCCAAAAATAGTAACATTTCTGCCATTTTTTGTACTCTCAACATTAACTTGAATATTTGGTGCAACTGTCCCTCGAAACCTTGCCAAGCTCCCTACTAAAAAGGTGAAAAGTAGAGTTCGTCCAGTTTAACTAATGCTTTCCATTATGTGATGCAGCTGCTGGAGATAGCCCAGGTCCCCGATGAGCATGTAAGCTTGTGTTCCATCTTTCTTTTCCATTGATAGTCTGCTTTTGTCAACTTCTTCCTATGTTCTAGAGCTATTCAAACCATCTGCTGTAACCTGCATATCAACAAACTTATGGGCCCTTGTTGAGGTGCTGTGGCAGCCTTATTACCTAATCATACTCTGAACCTTCCTACCTAATGATACTTCCCCTTAACGTTTATGCAGCCTGCTATTCGTTTTTTCAACATTTTCATGTATGTGCAACTGTTTTATATTTGAAACAGGTCAATGAATTCAAGTCAATAGAGAAGTTCAAAATTTTCAATACAAATAATTTGTAAGTCAAAATTGTCATTAATGTGTTAGCATTCACTTGATTTATAGTGCTAATATGGATCCTATAACAGGTGGGTCAACTTAAAGGCAATCAAAAGGCTTGTGGAAACAGATGCCCTAAAAATGGAGATAATTCCAAACCCGAAGGTTTTCTTCTGTTTCTGCTCTTTCATATGAGGCGATGGAGTCAAAGGTTCAATAATTAGATGGCCAATGAATAGACAACACGAATGTTTTTCTATTTCAGGAAGTGGATGGAATCAAAGTCCTTCAGCTAGAAACTGCAGCTGGTGCAGCAATTAGGGTACTTGTTCACTTACTAGTCTATAAGAATTTGTGAATGTCAAATGTGGACTTCATTTGATCTAAAATTTCCGCCTCTATGTACCAGTTTTTTGATCATGCTATTGGTATAAATGTACCTCGATCTCGATTCCTTCCTGTGAAGGCAACTTCAGATTTGCTTCTTGTCCAGGTTTCTTTCTTTTATTTTCCAGGGTTATATTTTTGACCAACAGTTTTGACAGGACTAATTAACTCTATTATCTTGCAGTCTGATCTTTACACATTAGAAGATGGCTATATAGTCCGAAATAAAGCTAGAATTAATCCCACAAATCCTTCTATTGAGCTGGGCCCAGAATTTAAGAAGGTGAATTTTAATTTGCTTATTGCAGACATTTCATGAGCAAAATAGGTGATTCTTGTTAATATGTTACCCTTCACAGGTTGGGAACTTCTTAAGTCGATTTAAGTCAATACCTAGTATCATTGAGCTTGATAGCCTTAAGGTGGCTGGTGATGTATGGTTTGGTGCCAATATTACTCTCAAGGTATTTGTTTGCAGTCTGATTTCTTATCAAATAGTTGTTTCTTCAAATTTCATAGAGGCAACTTATTTGTGTCCATTTTTCATGCTAATTATATGATGAATTAGCATATTATGGCAAGTACAGGAATTTATACTGGTTCATGAGTTGTGGTCTGAGTTGATTGTGCTGCTGGGAGTTGCTTTGGTTGATAGTCTAGCTATATAGAAGTAGGTTGATGGCGTAAGGATGGTAGCTTAGTAGGTATATGATTATGGCTTTCACAAATCATGATTTTTAAATTGTACTGCGGGAAATGATCACTGTCCTGTCTTTAATTACACTGGAAAGCCAAATAACTTTCAGAATTGAAAAGCTTCTATTATTTTACTAGCCAAATTGCATGGTATATTGATAGGAAAATCCACAAGTACATTAAATTTAGTTGCATGAACGGGATCCTAGTAAGATTTTAGCGTGAATTGTTTCTTCTAATTGTTGCTTTTAATTATTATTATGTTGCAATCTGTTGACCAATCAAGAACTTGGTAACCTAGAAATTAGCAGAATTATGGAATTCAATGAACATGCTTCTGGTCTGCATGTTGATGTGGAATTTTGTGTTGAATGCTTTTGATATGGCTGGTGTGAAAGAGGAAAATGAATGCCAGGGTTGATAGGATGAGTTTAACCGAATTGGCTTTAGGCATGTGGAGAAACTCACTTGTCAAACAGATGGTACCGTTATTGAAAATGGTGGATCTTCTGTTTCCGTTTCTTACAATTTTCCCTTTTCTTCTGGACTACGATGAGTAGGATCAAAATGTAACAATGATTAAAACTAGCGATGCATGTCTTTAAACTTCCTTGGGTTTAGGCAAATGTTACTTACAGTCATTGGATTAGTTAGAGCTGAGCTTGTGACTTTACAGGTGCTTATTTTTGTTGCTTTACCGTTTCTTTCTTTTTCAGGGAAAAGTGAGTATTGTTGCAAAATTAGGTGCGAAGGTGGAAATTGCCGATGGTGCTGTAATTCAGAATAAGGTAAATCGTTAGAATTGACAGATACCTTTGATAAACGCAGAAGCAGTAACAACATACTCGTTTTACTAATTATTATAATTTCAGGAAATTAATGGCCCTGAGGACCTTTGAGAGAGTATTCTCTTGCCACTTTGCTAAGAGATCTTATACATCGTTCACTCCATACAGCTCCGCTGTATTTTGGTAGGAAAATAAGTAGTTGCAATGTCTAAACTCCGGCATATATTTTGGCAGCCATTTTCTTTTCTTTTTCACGGGAATACTTGGAAGACTGTATCCTTTTACTATGCGATGAGAGCTTTTGGTTGCTTGAAGCTGAAAATCTATAGTTGCCCAATAAAATATGTAATAAACGATCTTTACCTTACGTAAAGGCTGAATATATCATATCGAAGAGGTTTGTGGTGGATAGTGATTGTGGGAGTCGCACAAGTAAATGCAAGACATTTGACATCTTAGCTAACCAGCCCTCGTACTATTTATGTATTGAGATCAGAAAGTGTGTGAAAGCAAGGCGGAAAAGATGTATGTGACTAAATGTCACTTGGTTGAATTTGTTGAGTGACATATTTTTGACGTTAGAGAAATATGAAAATTGAGGAGCTGCCTTAAGTTATAAAAGAAGGTTTAAGACAAAAAATTTAATACTCAATTAACTAGTCTATTGTAATCGCAAAATCACTTGGTTGAATTTGTTGAGTGACATATTTTTCACGTTGGAGAAATATAAAAATTGAGGAATCGAGGGGCTTCCTTAAGTTATAAAAGAAGGTTTAAGATAAAAATTTTCTGTTTGTAATATTTCACTTGTATTATTTATTTGAAATAGTGAAACATTAATTTAGAAGTGTTTGAAGACTATATATAATTAGCCGAATTTTATTAAATTTTGGTATTCTTTATTTGTCTATTTAATAGCTATTGTCAAGTATAATTATGGTAAATTATTGTGTTATTAAATTATGCGTCTAATAATATTCTATCTAGTAAGATTAAGTGGATCATTTGATACCCCTTTAGTCTTTTATGGAAATTTACATGGTATGATTTTTAGTACATTCGTTCACATTTCATTCATCAACATAATAGTGCTTGAGCTGAATTTATTATTTTTTTGGTAAATATGAATTTGTTATTATTGGTAGGAATTAACACGAGTTTACGCAATAAGTCATACCAGAGCCAAGGTTTCCTCTTAATATGCTTTGTGATTGTAACATAGTCTAATATTCCACATCAGAAAAGATTTCCTTAGATTTTTGGCATTTCACATCGACAACTATTGAATAGAGATTGTAGCAAAGATGATAGAAGATAGACAAAATTTCACGCCATCCATGTCAACTGCGCCTTCCTTGTCTATTTTGGCGAGAACTACAATGACAAATGCAAGATTTGTAGTGGAGAATTTTTATGGTACGAGTCATTTTAGCATGTGATAAAATGAGATTCAAGACGCTTTCTTTCAACAAGGCCTTGACATTGTCATTGAAGAAAAAAAATCAGATGATCTTGAGGCAAAAGATTGGAAGACTAAATCGTTTGATATGTGTTACAATTCAATCATGTCTTTCCAGAGAGTTTATGATTTTTTGAAAGAAACTTCTGTATATAAATTATGGAACGCGTTGGAAATTTTTTTTTGAAGAAAAGTAGCTAGAATAAGCTCTATATGAAGAAGAGACTATTTCGTTTCTTTTATGTTCTAGGTACCACTATAAATTATCAAATTATTGGTTTTAATCAGTTAGTCACTGAATTAAGAAATTTGGATGTGACATTTTAAGATGAAGATTTGGCTTTGATATTGCTAAGATCTCTTCTTGAGAAGATTGAGTTTCTTGAAACTACTTTACTATATGGGAAGGCTGCTGTCTCTTAGTGAAGTTAGAGTTGCTTTATACAATCATAAATTGAGAAGGAAGATAAAGAAAACAACGTACAAATGGAGCAGTGAAAGCTTTGGTGATCAAAGGTCATTCATAGAATCAAACTAAAGGAAAGAATGGGAGATCAAAGTCGAGAACCAAACTAAGCAAAGATAAATGTACCATTTGTCGGGACAAAAGGCACTGGAAGAAGGATTGTCTTAAGATTAAAAATAAAGGCAAACTTGATAAAGGAAATGTTTTTGCAGATTCAAATATAGTTGAGTGTAATGATGAAGGTTCAATTTTTTCACTTGCTGTTACGTTATCAACTAGCTCTACTAGTGCATGGTTGCTTGATTCATAATGTAGTTATCATATATGTCCCAATGTGATTGGTTTTATGATTTGAGAGAACTAGAAGATGGAATTGTTTACACAACAAATGACTTCCCTTTTACCACACTTGAGATTGGTTCCATTTGTTTGAGGAATCAAGATGGATCAATCAAAATCTTGACATATGTTTGTTATGTGCTAAGTCTATCGAAAAATCTCATTTCTTTGAGGTCCCTAGAAGAAAAGGGGCTTAAGGTGGGTGCAAAATATAAAGTAATGAAGATCATCTCTGGCGCACTTGTGGTATTAAAGGGAGTACAGAATAATAATATATTGTTCCATTATCTAGGTACTATTGTTATTGAAACAGTAGTAGTAACAACTTCTAGTGAAAAGAAGGAGCTAGAAGCAACTAGGTTATGACATATGCACTTAGGGCACATAGGTGAAAAAAAATCCTTGAATCACTTAATAAAGCAAGGATTGTTAAAAGGTGTGGAGACTTGTAAAATGGATTTTTGTGAGCATTGTATCAAAGGGAAGAAGACAAGGGTAAAATTTGGAACAACAATGCATGATACTAAAGGATTTTGGATTATGTTCACTTTGATGTGTGAAGACCTTGCAAGGTAGCTTCTTTAGGAGGAAAACACTATTATGTGACCTTTGTTGATAATTTTTTTTGGAGAGTATGAGTGTATACTATGAAGACTAAAGATGAAGTGTTAGGAGTTTTCCTCAAATGGAAGAAGATTATGGAAACTTATATAGGTAGAAGGATCAAACATCTTCATAGAGATAATGATGGAGAGTACAGGAGTGATCCATTTTTAAAAGTTTGAGAAGATAAAGACATTGTCAAACACTTCACAGTTAGGGATATATTACAACAAAATGAGTGGCAGAAAGTATGAACCAGACATTACTAAAGAAAGTTAGGCATATATTGTCCAATGCTAGGTTGAGCAGAGAATGGGCTGAAGTTGTTACATATGCTTGTCATCTCGTCAACCACCTACCATTTAGTGCTTTTATTGGTAAAACGCTATTGGAAAAATAGTTTAGAAAACCTACTATAGATTATGATTACTTAATTGTGCTTGATTTCATTGCTAACTATCATGTTCAAAGTTAGATCCAAGTACAAAGAAAACAATTTTAATGGGGATCATCTGTGGATTGAAAAGATGTTATCTTTGATGCCCAAAGTCAAAAAAAATAATTTTTAACAAAGGTATTACCTTTAATGAATCTACCATGTTAAGAAAGGGGATAATTGAAAATATTAAACAAATAAATATTACTTTAAAACAGATGGAGTTTAAAATAAGAATTGTTACCCTAGCAAATAATGAGGCACATGTAAAAACTCTTGTGGTAAAAGAGTAGTCAGATGAAGAGGTTCTAACACAAGAACCTCCACAGCAACAATTAACAATTGCATTGAAAAAGCCAAAAAGGAATACTCAAATATCTGTTCGTTATGTTAATATGACGGGTTATGAATCTTCAATTGAAATTGATGACATTTCTTCCACTTATAAGAAAGTAGTCCAAAATTCAAAAGAAGATAAGTGGAGAATAGTTATGAATGAAGAAATACAATCTCTTCATAAGAATTAGACGCGGAAGCTAGTTAGTCTCCCAAAGGAAAAGAAGACAATTGGATGCAAATGGGTATATCCAAACAAAGATGGATTTCCTTACAAGAATGATGTTTGTTATAAAGTAAGACAGCTTGCAGCAATCTTTGAGGCAATTGTACAAGTGATTTGACAAGTTTATAATGGGACATACGTATATAAGAAATAAATACGATCACTTTATGTATTTTCGCAAGCTATAAGATGGATCCTACATCTATCTTCTCTTGTATGTTGACGATATGGCTGACAACTTTAAAGAATTTAAGAGAAATTGGAAGATTAAAGATTCAGTTGAATCATGAGTTTAAAATGAAGGATCTAAGTGAAGCCAAGAAGATTCTCGACATAGAGATAAGCAGATATAGGGAATTGGGGAGACTTTGATTGATTCATAAACAATATCTAAGAAAGGTACTAAAATGTTTTGGCTTGAATGAAAAGTCAAAGCCTGTTAATACTTCGCTTACTTCTCATTTCAAGCTCAGTTCATCTTTATCTCCAAAGAATGATGAATAATTGGAATACATGTCAAAAGTATCATATGCAAATGTTATTGGTAGCTTGATGTATGCTATGGTGTGTACAAGGCCCAACATTTCATAGGCAATTAAGGTTATGAGCAAGTATATGCATAATCCTAGAAAGGAATATTGACAAGCTATAAAATGGATTCTACGGTACATTTTGAACACCATAGATGTTAGTTTAGTATTTCAATGGGATAAGGAAGGCGGTCAATGTGTAGTTAGATATTGTGATTCCGATCAACTACTGGCTATGTGTTTACTCTTATAAAGGCACTAGTCAATTAAAAGTCTACCTTATAGTCAATAGTTAATTTGTCAACTACGGAAACAGATCGATTATATGACAGCTATAGAAGTTGTAAAGGAGACAATTTTGGTTCAAGGATTGCTTGGTAAATTACAGGTTCAATAGAAGCAAATCGAAGTACATTGTGATAGTCAGAGTGCTATCCTTTTATTAAAGAACTATGTTTATTATGCAAGGACGAAGCATATTGATGTCCATTATCACTTTGGACGAGAGATTCTAAAAGAAGGTGGAGTAGTAATTTAGAAGATTAAGACCACTGAGAATCCTATTGATATGTTGACAAAGGTGATGATTGCGATCAAGTTCTAACATTGTTTGGACTTGATCAATATTACTATAAATTAAAGATGAGCATTTTGAAGCACATTTGAAGATATTACTAAAGATGAGTTTTGTAAGAGATTTGAAAATGGAAAATATGCTAAGGTGAAGGATTATTGAGTTATATATTTCCCACATTGGAGAAATATAAAAATTGAGGAGCCTCCTTAAATTATAAAAGAAGGGATCCTTCAACTTTATTGAATATCCCAAAATTGCCTATCTTTTCTTAAGACAAAAAATCTCTCTCTCTCTCTCTCTCTCTCTGTAACATTTCACTTGTATTATTTATTTGAAATAGTGAAATATTAATTTAGTAGTGTTCGAGGACTAGGCATAATTAGTTCAATCTCATTAAATTTTAGTATTCTTTATTTGTCTATTCAATAGCTATTGTGGAGTATAGTTGTAGTGAATTATTGTGCTATTAAATTTCACATTCTTAAGAAAATTTTATAGAAGATGACTTGAGTTTTAAGTGAGATCATTTATGACCCCTCAAATTTTTCTTGAAAATTAACTGAGTTTATGCAACAAATTTAAGAGCATAAATTTGACATTTAGTGAAGGTTTTTACATTACAGAAATGAATCTAAAGTAAAACAAGTCTAAACCACAAAATATGATTAACATGAAACATACAAATATCCTGGGCTTGGCCGAAGCACCAAAGATTAACATTAAAAAATTAAATTTGTCATGTCCCCTCTCATTTTAAACTACTCGATACTAGAGCAATTGAGAGCAACCCTAATCTTGTGGACAGTGGAGCTGATGAGGGTATTAACAGTTGCCACAGATTCCATGTTGAGCTCTTTGGTGGAGGTGGAAACTAGTATCTGAAAAGCCAGTGTGAGGAGAGAACCATATGATGATGATGAAGATGAGGCCGATGATCTTCCACCGTTTGATGATGAAGAAACTCCATCTCCACCAAATATCTCTGAGCGGCCATCATCGGAGATTATGAACCCTGACGGAAGGATGGGAATGACGGACGAATCTTTTCCGTTGATTGCTAAATTCATGGTTGGGATGTCAATTGGAGCATATACGATGATGGATCCCAGTGGGTCTTTGTTGCTCTCTTGGAGCATCATTATGTTGTTCTCCGTTGGCACAAATGGCTGTATGCATTATAATTTAAGCAATGAAGATCAAAACTTTGTTAAGCCACTTGAAAAACAATTTCACTTTTACGTACACGAATGAGGGAAATGCAGTTCCCAGGATCATTTCCAGTGGAGATGTGGCCGATTTCGTGGACAGGATTGCCGTTGGTCAGAATATCCCACTGTTTGTTCAACACAAATATTATTCATTTATTATCAGAGCAAAGCAAAGCAAGATAATATTATTATTGTACCTGTAGTCTTGTTCTCTGGTCAGTGAAGAAATCAAAGACACGTTGATGCAGAAGAGGAAGCCATAGTGAAGTGGCTGCACTAACAATGGTACCACCTGGCTGCCCTCTCCCTGTGCTTTGGCGAACGGATACACGAACCCCACTGTTGTTGATCTCACAAAGTTGCGGAAAGTCCAACTTGCCTGACATGCTCAGTGCTGCACAGAAGTTCTTCACCATCCTGTGTGCTAGTTCCATTACACTCCTTCTACCTTCTGCCGAAGTAATCACTGCATGTGTCCAAGAACATCAGCATGTGCTGATTCTATTATCAATATAATCAACCTTGTTTTATGTGCTACCTGAGCCTCCAACTACTTCCGGGTGAGTAGGTGAAATTTCCCTGGAGAAGAATACTAATCTCTCACACATCCTTTGCAGGTTAATAACCATTCTATGAGCTCCATATGCAGGCCCATTACTTATGAGATCCCTGTAAAGGCGATGCGTTTGCGTTTTGTCATCAACTTCGACATGTTCCACCCATATAACCTGCCATTTTTTTTCATGTATATGTAATTTTGGTATAGAAACATCACCTCATGGGATAAACATGGTTTTAAAAAAAAGGAACGGCGGAGCATTGTAATGATATAAGGCACCTTAGAGCAACCATTAGGCATCTCCTGAATCATGACTCCCGACGGAAGCCTCCAAGAGCGTGACGGCGATATGTTTTCGTTCAATGAGTCGTAGGAGACATCAACGATCACCCATACTCCAAGCTCAATTCGTTGACAATGGCGAAGGAAGTAAAACTCCCTAGGTGGAACCAGAGGTGACAGTATGTGCATTTGGCCGTGCATCTGAAGTTAATACCTTTCAGCCTTAGCACACACACAACATTTTCCTTCCTTCAAATATTTCCTACAATTTGACAAAACATACTTACCACCTGCAATGAACCACTTCTGTCCACTGACATTCCAGGGTCAAAAACTCCAATCGTTCTCGCACTTGTGACGATTGTTGGGAAAAGATCCACCCATTTGTCCTAGAAATTCAAAGCGCAAATGCATTCAGTTCAACTCTCTCTAGAAATGGATTTGATGGGAAAAAGACAAAAACAAACGATAAAGAGTTGACGCGGCCACTAACCGAATCTAAGATCATTTCCACCAAGTTAACAGCATTCATGGTCACAATTCCCCAGTACTTGGATGACTCGAGACGTGCAGTAGAGCTCCTGAAGTGATTGACCCTAGGGAACACTTTGTCATAGCTATCTCGGTCAAGTACATATCTTTCACTAGATGAGGGCTTGATCCAGAGAGGCTCGTTAATCCGCAAAAGCCTTATCAATTCATCCAAAGCACCAGCAGCAGTCTCAGATATGAGTGCTCTCTCCATCTCTGACATTCCCTTAACTTGGTAAACCGATAGAGTATTATTTTCAGGAGCTCTTGAATTCAGTTCATTATCACCTCCTGAGCTTCCAGCCCCTTGGTTAGCTAGACCCTGTGGCAGTATATTTAATATTGATCCTGAAGCAGGCATCAATGCATCAATTTCTGATATTGGTTTTCCAATGTACTTGGCAAGAAGGCTGGTCACCTTCTGGTGCTGCATAATGAGTCATTTCCAAAATATAATTAGTCACCAGCGTATTAACTAAACTGGCCTGTCAACAGAAGAAAGACCTTTTCTTATACAGTTTGATTAGGTTATCGTTTACACTGATCCAAATATATAGAACACAGAGTCAAAAGTAACGTTTAAGATTTGGCAGACTAGCCTCCTCTTTCAACTGGGCGTTCTCTAACTGTAATTTGCGCAAACTACGTTGGGCTTCTTCTTCACCAAAAGGAGGGCCTCCACAAGCTGGGCAAATGACTTTCTTCAAGGCTTCTTTAATAGCTAGATTCTCGCACTGTATCCGTTCGTTCTCTGTCCTAAGTATAGAGTTATCAGCTCGCTCGTTCTGGGCCTGAAAAAGTACACATGAACTTGCAGAGATCATCCAATCTTCATCAGACACATTGAAAGAATATCAAAACTCAAAACTTCAATCGCGAATGCGAATCCAAGTCCACACCTTTGTTTGAGTTCTCTTGTTCTGGAACCAAAATTTGACCTGTCTACATTCAAGGCCTAGTTCCCTACTTAAATGGCGTCGTTGATTTTCGTCAGGGTGTGGACAGTCCTGGAAAAAACTTCAACATGCAAACAGAAAACGCCATTAGCATCCAATAATTCACCACCGTACTTAAATGCTTTGCATTCCTTTCTCGTTAATTACCGTCATTTCAATGTTCATTGCATGCGTTATGAATAGGATCAATAATCGTATCAAGCATCAAACTATTCTAAGAAATAATTAAGTCTTTGACGTTCATTTGATACATAAAGAAAGAAATGAATAAATCAAGCAATGTTGTTAAGGAAAATCAAGCCATTTAAGCAAATAATTAAGCACATTATACCATTAAGAAAAGATTGAAAGACAGGAAATCGAAAATGTACCATTAGAATTAATCATAACTGAGAGAAATTGAATAAGAGATCTTGAGAAATATGACTATACGCAATTTTTATTAAAATGATCTTTTACTAATTGTGTAATTGATTTGTATCAAAACCCTAAATACTAAACAAAAATCACAACACCAAGATTTTGACTAGAAGGTCATCTATGTAACCATGATTAAGTGTTTATTATTTAAAACTGATACAAATACATTCTCAACTGACATAAAAGGTAGTATTAACAACATTACAGTCATAATTGCAATATTAAAATTTCACTTAAAGCTTTACAAAATGGGAATAATTTCTTCTTTGGAGGTAGGAAAGTTGCATAAAATCAATAAAATCTAGCTATATTCAAATAGATATAATTATGATTAATCAACTACCGTAATTTAATTATGAATTGAAGGAACTCACGCTTCAAGACGTTGAATTTGATGAGAAGTATGGCGATGGTAAGTCTTTTTCCCCCTTGGAGTGTGAGAATAAGCTTCTTGTTCATCACTTGAGGCACCCCCAACACCACCGATCACAAAATCCATCTCGAAACAATGAGTGTATGATCACTAAACGCTTTCTTATTATCAAATAAAAGCTACTTTTCTCTCGATATATATTCTACTCATGAGCATTTATGATAACATATCATATCATTAACATACATATATAATTTTAGACTTATTCTAAATAAGGATAGCTATTAAAGCCAAACCAACCTAATAGAGGCAAATATCTGTATTTGGATTTCTCTGGATTTGTTATTTGAAGTTTGGATTGTCTTGTTTGTGAAGATTTCTTGTTGTAACATTTATCACATGAACTATTTTAATTCAATCATAATGACAATAACATAATGCAAAGTCAACATATAAGTCAAAGTTGGTGAAAAGCTACCAAATATGGAAAAGTTTGATATGATTTACTATGCTTCTAGTGTTCATAGTCAATTCCCAATTAATCAAGTGAATATGCAAAGAACTTCCACAGGTACTCTCTTTGCAGCTTTGTCGGTAAATTTTCATCAGGTGATTATTAACGAAACTAGACAAATGAATTTCTTAAAATAAGTTGATAAGTTGGTATTATATATTCATTGGCATTGATGTTAATGAAACAATAATGATTCTATACGAAGAGTTCAATAAATAAATGTAGCCTTTTGCATATCTACTTAATGAAAGAGTTTGGATAGTGGGGTTGCTCTTAGCTTTGTTATTTTATTTTTTACTTATTTGGTTTAATACTTTTATATAACCGAAAATTACTTACTTATTTATAATTTTTGATAACTATTATAAACAAAAAGAAAATACTTTTTTTTCCATGTATCTAATACTTGATTAATCTTTAGTATAACTATCTCATCTAATTGGTATATGTTATATATGACTCGCATATAAAAATATGCAATCTTGAATTTTTGAGATAGAGATGCATGTTTTTTTGGAAGTCTTTTAAGTGGGCATGAACTAGGCAATGGGTATGGTCGAGCGCATATCCTTTCTAGAAATTAGAGGTGAAAGTATGAGTTAAAGACACAGGCATGTTGGTATGACAGAGGTGTTTCTACAGGAGACACGTACTTGTAGAGTTGTATCTAAGTACAAAGCGAAATTAAAATTTACCATCTTCTTAAGAAAAAGGTGTTTATCTCAAGACATATTACATTCTTAGAAAGATAATTCAATCTTAAGGAAAATAGATCTTAAGAAATTTAAGAACCATATAAAGCATATCTAGATGGATAAGAACCTCAAGTAGATATATATGACGTACCCAAAGGTTTAAGAAATATATAATTCATAATGAACTAGTAGAATATGTCTTCACACTAATATTATAAATTAATGACTAGTTAGAAAGAATAAATATCATTGGATTTAAATAGAGCAGAAACTAATTCCATGCATTATATCCAATTAGAATTAGATGATGAAATAATTGAATTATATATCATAACAATACATGGATAGATTAAGTTAAACTAATTTAATAGTCTTAATATTTAAGTAGTTATGACATGTTGTTACACTTCAATCTTAATTTGTGATTAGTTATAGTTTAATTAAATATAATAGATTAATTTTAATTTTACTAAAATGAAACCTTTCTCTATAAAAAGGAAAGACTTAAGGGAGCTAACACTCTTGTTAATCTCTCTCAAAAGTAAAGTTCTCTTTTCTTTATTATATGAATAACTGGACATTTGAAAAACTTGTGGTTAACAATTTCATCAGAGAATAAATGTTCTTACATGATATTAAATTAATAAAGTTTGTTCTTAACTCTTTTATTTCCTAATTCATATTTCTAGTGCATTTGTGGTTTGATCCTATAATATTTCCCAACAATAACAAGAGAATGAAAAAGAACAAAATGTACATGAGAAAATAGATGTGGCAACAAGCATGAGAAAGGATAGTGGAAAAATAGAAACATAATGTGTGAGAAAGCATATAACAACTTATCAATTTCTTCTTCAAAAATAAATTTAGCTTGTGCAAGCATCTTGTAATGTTGAACTCTCATCAAATGTGCTCAAGTCAGAAATCACCAAAGAGAATTCGAATACCCTATTTTGATTTAAAGGATTGTGGCAATGTATAAAATATTAAATTATTGTTGATATATTCTTTAAAGTAATATAATCTTGGTTTGGTTGGTTTAGGCATGTTGGTGTTATCAATTAATGTCATTGTTTGTTTCACAAAATCTAATAATTGGTATTAAAGCCAAGTCCACAAGTTTTTAAATTGTCTTATCTCTCCTTTAAAAAAAAGTTTTTAGTCATTTTTACACCCAATTTTTAAAAATTTTCATAAAATATACGTATACTCTTTTTGGGAAACAAATAGATCTCCCGTGTATATATATATGGCAAATTTGTACGTGTAAAAAATATCAAATTTTTTTAAAAGCTTCATCTATGACTGAAATCTCTTATTCTTCAATATCTTTTATTAGAATTTTTTGTTTAAATTGATCTCATAGATCACTTAGTTTTTGAAGAGGAGAAAAGTCCTTTTAATGTTGTCAAAAATAACCTCCCCAACAATATAATATTACCAAATCGGGTCATGGATATCCCATAGGTTGTATGACTCATCTAGATGTTAAAGATGAAGTATTTATAATTCAACCATCTTAATTTAATTACATATGTGCCATATATAGTTATTTGTAATTCTGTCATCTTCACTTATTTACAATTTCCTCTCTAATTATTTGCAATTATATCACTTTAACTTATTTATAATTATGTCATTTTAGCTTATTTATAATTTTAAATTTTCAAATTATTTACGATTTTTATTGATAATTTCTATTATTTTGTGATGGTAACTTAACATATTTTATTTATTACAATTTTTGTCCCATATTAAATATTTTATTCGTTTTTCTATATTTTAGATAACTTTACATTATATTTTTTATTAACTAGCATCTGTTAATTTAGCAATTGGTTATATTAATTTTAGAGTTAATTGCAAAAAATCTCAAACTTTCCTCAATTTTGTATTATAATCCTTTAAAAAGTGGCAATTAAATACCTAAAATTTTAATTTTTTTAAAATCCACCTCTCACAGGCTGTCTTGCCCATAGGATTTCTTAACCTAGTTTGCAGGAACTTGATATTAAGTAAACTCTAAGCTAGCCTAGATTATCTGATAATAAATATCCCTGCCAGTTGCTGAAAATGGGTCCAGCCATTGATACCTCCTCTCGAGCGCACGAGAATGATCTGATCCAATTTAGGTCTAGGACCCAACTCCGAACCCCTTGGCCGGCTCGGAAAGACCTTCACCTTCCGATCAACTATATAAGCTTTCCAACCGAAGCTAGTTACTCTTTCTCGATTGTAAGATAAGGGGCAAGTTTAACGAGCCATTCCACCCCAACTTATACATCATCCATATCAAATCTTAATATCTATATAGAATCTTCATATCAGAACAGCTTATATAGTCATGAAAAAATTCAGGTGCATTAACTTTTTTTGTTTGATTTATCTTTCGGTCCAATGGATAGGCCAGCTTTGTAGGAATCAAGAATATGAAGTGGAGCTAGTTTGCCAGGTTAGGATATCCATTAGGAGTTATAGAATATATTTTGAAGCTAAATTATATTATGATATTTCTGTGGCTATAACTTTCTCTCAGGATACAAGGAGCACTTCTGGCTTCAAGCATAACTTGACATTAAGTTTTACTCTATCAAAGAGAAAGTTGCATGTGTTAAGTCCACCATTTATACCATTTCTGTGAATGGTGTTTCACAGGAATATTTTGAGGGGGAAAAGGGGCATTGGATAGGTTGATCCTTTCTTCCCTCTTTTTTTTTGTCTTGGTGATGGAATTTTTGTCTCGAATCTTAAAGATTGTCAACCAGTTGGAAGATTTCAGGTTTCATCCTATGTACATTTGTTTTGCCGATGATTTGATGCTTTTCTACAAGGCTAATACTACTTCAGTCTTTAGAATCAAGCCGGCTTTGATTATTTTTCTAATATTACTGGCTTGCATGCTAATAAGACTAAATCAAATGTTTATTCAGCTAGTATTTATACTGAGAGCAAACAGAAGCTCCTTATGCGTACTAGATT
>JANZLF010000007.1:447121-463382 GCA_026546835.1 Erythroxylum foetidum | reverse complement strand
CCAGTAGAGGCGGCATTGCACAATCAAAGGGTGTCGGGCTATGAAGAAGAGCGGAATGATGAAGCCCGCAGAGCAGAGCTCGTTCTCCTTAGCGAGGATAGAGAAAGGGCAGCCGCTCGTTCAGAAGCCATCAGGCAAAAGGCGACCAAGTTCTACAACAGAAGGGTCAAGCCGAGCGATGTAAAGGTAGGTGGTTACGTCCTGCGAAAAGCCGAGGCGGCTGGAAAGCATCCCGGAAAGCTCGGACAGACGTGGGAAGGACCTTATCGAGTGATTAAGCAAGTCGGGCATGGCTCTTACATCCTCAGCGATGAGAAAGGGAAGGTTCTACCAAGGCCTTGGAACTCACAGAACTTGAAGGCGTTCTACCAATAGATAAGTTTTATTTTAGTTAATCTTTCCTTATTATCATTTTTGTATACATGTGGGTACCTTTTTTCTGTCCCTGCCAGACAGATTTTTTAACGGCCCATGCCCTCATTATCATCAATAAAGGAGTTTTCAGATTTCTTGGCAATAAAGAATTCAATCATGTATGGCAAATAATAGAAAATCCAGGTACCCATTGCTCAGCATTCCCCATTGATCGACTAAAATATTTTTAAAATATTTGGCTACGATTCTAAAAGCGTAGCTAAAATTATTTTGCTACGTTTTTAAAAACGTTGCCAATAACTTTTGGCTACGCTTTGTTTTTCTAGCTAAAAAGTATTAGCTATGATTTCGAAAACGTAGTTAGAAACTTTAACTGACAAAAACAAAGTGTGGTCAAAAGTTATTGGCGACGACTTAGAAAAACATCGTCTATACCTTTTCACTACGAAAACTACTCGTAGCAAAAAAGAATTAGCTATGATTAATTGAAAACATCACCTATAGTTTTTTCCTACAGTCTTTGGCGATGATATTGACGATGAAAATAAATAATCGCTAATCAGTATTGGACGTGGAGCAGTTATAGTCGTCTTCCTGATATTGTATTATGTTTAAGGTATTATCGTAATTTCCTATTTTCTATTTCTATTAGGTTTATGGTCTTATTTAAATCCTTGTTTAAAGACGTCTTAAGGTATTGAAATATTCCGAATTCAGATACAATTGAAAGTTCTTTATATTTTGTATGAAATTTATAGCATTCTCGTTGCGTCAGATTGGTATCAGAGCAATTGCTTGATGGCTCGATGTTAGGTGATCCAAGTACAATTGGTGGTGATTCTTTCGATGGTGATCAGAGGGCTAAGACCCCAAATCGTGGGGTGCAGATTGACGAGTTAACAATTCAGGTTGATCATATTGAAGTCCGACTTCAGCATCATGAGGAACACTTTGATTGTCTAGAAGAGATTTTGATTTGATCTAGAAGACCAGCTCGACATCCCCATCAAGAACCAAAATGATTGCAAGAGAGGGCTTGGTTGCAATGTAGCTTATAGGTAGCCTACCTCCTTAACTATTCCTGGAGTTCATAGGCATAGACAACATATTAGTTTATTAGATGATTCAGAATAAGAAAAAGAGGAAAATTCAAAAGAACCTCCTAGAAGACCTGCGGGTTACTGAAGGGATAACTATGGTGACAGAAAAATAGAATACAAATTGAAGGTAAATATTCCTTATTTTCATGGCAATTTAAATACTGAAAGTTTCCTGGTTTGGATAGTAGATATATAACTTTTTTTTTAGTATATGGAGATTCTAGAGGAAAGGAGGGTCAAATTAGTTGCATGTAGATTGAGAGGGGGAGCTTCTACCTGGTGGGAGAGATTACAATTTTACATGTCCTGTGAAGACAAAATACCTATCAGAATGTGGAGAAGGTAATTATTGTATAATGAGTTTCTCCCTCCAGATTATGAACAATTTATGTTTCAGCAGTACCAAACGTGCTAGTAGGGTCAAAATTTTGTATGTGAATATTATGCAGAATTTACCATGCTAATAACTAGGAATGACCTAAAAGAAACTAAAGGATAGCATGTAGCCAGATTTTTAAAGGGCCTGAAATCGACCATTACAGACAGAATTGAGATGCACGTGGTGAGAACCTTGTCTGAACCTAGAAATTTGGCTTTAAAAGCTAAACAATTGATGCAGGAGAGGAACAGGCCAGGATACTCCCATAGAAATAATAGTGTGAATTATGGTACAAATTATAGTGGAGATGCCTCTCAAACTGCCATTGATAAAAACAAAACAATCATAGAGAACAAAAACTAGGAATAGAGAGTTACAAGGAAGCAAAAGGTGGCTTAAATGAAATAAGCACCTAAAATGGTTAATCCCTACGCTAGGCCTATCCCAGGGAAGTATTTTAATTGCAATAAGCTAGGCCACATATCTAGTGATTGCCCCCTCTGAAAGACAATACATGTGGTAGAACGTGAAGATGAGGAGGAAGAGATATATTGTGGTCTAGATGATGAAGAAGAGGATTACAAGTTTCATGGTAGAGTAGAGAATGAAGAAAGCCAGAACTATGTGATCAAGAATATGATGCTGACCTCAAAATAGGAAGATGATACCCTAAGGCACCAATTATTTAGAACTAGGTGCACCATTCGCAACCTTATGTTTGATATGATTAATCACAGAGGTAACTGTGAAAATATCATGGGGAGAGATGTTGTATAGATTCTGGGCTTAAAGGTGGAGAAGCCCCCTGACCTGTACTCAATCAACTGGATCAAAGCAGGTGACAAGATCTAAATGACTAAAGGCTGCAAGGTACCCTTTTCTATCGATGAGTATAAGGATGAAATTTATTTTAACGTCATAGATGTGGGTTCCTATCACCTATTATTTGGTAGACCTTGTCAATTTGATGTTGCAACACAACATGATGTTAGAGAAAATACGTACAAGCTACTGAAGAACAAAAAAAAAATCCATGTTACCAATGAATGGGAGTTTTAAACCCAAAGCTTCTAAAGTGGAAGGTAGGGCTTTCCTAATAGTAACCCATTCTAAGGTCGAATTTGAAAAGGCAATAAAGGACACCAGAGAAGAGCATGCTCTGATTATAAGGCAAGTGCTAGTAACAGAGAAAAAGCAATCCGTAGTAAAGCTTCGAGATGCTGTGAAGTTATTAATGGAAGAATTCAATGACGTCATGCCTAAAGAATTACCCTTATGGCTTCCACCTGTGAGGGTCATTCAGCATTATATTGACCTAGTTCCTGGAGTCAGTTTGCATAACTTACCCCATAACAAGATGAGTCAAAAAGATGCAGAAGTTCTCAGAGAGCAAGTGGAGGAATTGTTACGTAAGAAGCACATTCAAGAGAACATGAGTCTTTGTATAGTTTCAACCTTATTGACCCCTAAGAAAGATAGAAACTAGATAATATCTGTGGACAGCAGGGCCATAAACAAAATTACTATAGGGTATAAGTTTCCCATTCACTGACTGGATGACATGTTGGATGTGCTTCATGGTGCATAGTTCTTCTTAAAAATAGACCTTCGTAGCGGATCCCATCAAATCTAAATTAGGTCTGGAGATGAGTGAAAGACAACCTTCAAGACAAAAGAGGGGTTGAATGAATGGCTTGTGATGCCATTTAGATTGTCCAATGCTCCTAACACATTCATGAGGCTCATGAATCAAGTATTGAAATCGTTTATGACAAATTTGTGGTGGTTTACTTCGATGACATTTTGATATATAGTCGGACAGAGGAGGAGCATATAACCTATTTATGGAAAGTTTTGGTAGCACTGTAGAAGAATAAATTGTATGCTAATCTGAAGAACTGCATTTCATGATAAACAAACTGCTATTTTTGGGTTATATCTTTGGAGTAGGTAGTATTTGAGTTGATGAAGAAAAAGTTCGAGCTATAAGGGAATGGCCAACCCCCAAGACAATAACCAAAGTGAGAAATTTCCATGGGTTGGCTACATTCTATAGGCAATTTATAAAGAATTTTTATAGCATTGTAACTCCAATTACAGAGTGCCTAAAGAAAGGGAAGTTTTCGTGGGGGGAAGAAGCTGAGACTAGTGTTGCTGTGTTGAAAGAAAAACTATACATTGCTTCTATTTTAGCATTACCAAACTTCCAGGCCCAATTTGAAGTCGAATGTGATGGTACTGATGTAGAGATAGGTGATGTGTTGTCCTAACGAAAGAAGCTAGTAGCGTTCTTTAGTGAAAGACTCGGTGATGCTAGGCATAGGTGGTCCACATATGACCTAGAGTTTTACTCTCTGGTTCATACAGTGAAGACATGGGGGCACTGCCTAATCAACAAGAAATTTATGTTATATACAATGATGATGCCCTGAAATATTTAAAAAGTCAGAAGAAAATTGATAAGGGTATGCATGTCAGGTGAACCCAATTTCTAGAGAAATTTACCTTCACATTGAAGCATAAAGTTGGCGTGTAGAATGAAGTGGATAATGTATTACGCAGGAGTGCTAACTTGCTTTTCACCATGAGTCTAGAGGTTGTGGGGTTCAAAATTGTGAAAAGTCTGTATGCCACTGATGAAGGCTTACAGGGACTATAGGAAAACTGTGCAAATAAACACACTGATGGTGACTTTCGCATCTATGATGGCTTTCTTGTAAAAGAAAATCAACTATGCATTCCCAAAACTTCCTTGAGGGAGAAGTTGGTTCATAATCTACATAGAGGAGGTCTTGCTAGTCATCTAAGGCATGATAAGACCTATGCTGCAATTAAGGAGAGATATTATTGGCCCCACATGTGAAAGGATGTGATGCATCTTGTGCAGAGGTGCTATGTGTGCCAGACAACGAAGGGTCAATCTCATAATATTAGTTTGTATGCTCCTTTACCTATTCCAGAGAATATTTTGAAGGATTTATCTATCGATTTTATGTTTGGATTACCACGAACCCAACGGGGTGTGGATTATGCTTTTGTTATGGTAGATTCTCTAAAATGACTCATTTTATTTCTTGCAAGAAAACTGTAGATGCAATTAATATGGCCAAGCTGTTTTTCAAGAAGTTTGTACATCTGTATGTGATACCTAAATCCATTACTTTTGATAGAGATAGCAAATTCCTCAGTCACTTCTAAAGGACTTTGTGGAAGATGTTTGATTCATCTCTGAATTTCAGCAGCATAACTCACCCTAAAAAAAACAACAATAGTGAACAGAACCTTGGGCAATATTATTCAAAGTATTTGTGGAGATAGACCTACGCAATGGGATTGTGCATTACCAAGCTGAGTTTTCCTACAATAGTGTTGTTCATGGTGCCTTGGGCAAGTCACCTTTTTCTATTATCTACACGAAGATACCACAGTATGTTGTCGATTTGATTAAATTGCCCAAAATTCATGTAGTTGTTGCAAATATAGCTAACTAGTGGCAAGATGTTCAGAAAAAGGTGAGATAGAAATTGGAACAAGCTAATGCTAGATATAAGAAAGCTACAGACCAACATTGAAGAGAACATGTCATCAAAGTGGGTGATCAGGCTATGGTGTTTTTAAGGAAGGAGCAATTTCCAGTAGGCACTTATAGCAAATTGCAACCTAAGAAATATAGACCATATCCTATTTTGCAGAAGATTAATGACAATGTGGTGGGATTACCAGATGCTTTCGGCATTTCTAAAACATTTAATGTGGCAAAAATTTCTCTTTACTACTCTGCAGATGAATCTTTATATACAAATGATCCAGTGTACTTAAGTTTTTCTCAAGTGGAGGGGACTGACATGTAACGATTGTGGTCGTTTTCTTAAGTTTTTATTATTTTTAAGGTATTATTCTAATTTTTTGTTTTCTAGTTCTATTAGGTTTACTGTCTTATTTAGATCCTTGTTTAGAGACACCTTAACGTATTGAAATATTCCAAATTCAGATACAATTAGAAGTTCATTTTATTTTGTGTGAAATATATTACTTTCTCGCTGTGTCAGTATTAGCGACAACAATTTTGAAACTTTTAGTGACGAAATGTTTCAGTACTAAAAATTCCCTTTTGTTGTAGTGAGTAGACTTGTATTTAAAATACTGAGATCAATAGGAATTTTGTAGTTTCAATCCTATAATGTGAAATTGAGTTGTTGGCTCATAAACTTGAATTGTAAAATGTAAATTCCTTTCAATCTCATTGTTTCAACTCTTTAATGCTTAAAATTATTTTTTAACAAGCCAACAATCATAGCACCTACAACTTAAGAAATCAAAGCTACCTATTCATAAATAATCTGTTTTGGAACTGTTGGAACTATCTCTTAGCAATAGAGAGTTAAGTTCTATGACTAGCTTCACACTAGCCTCCACAAAGTCATTTTTAGGGTTCTAACCTGAAAACTTTTAGTAAAATACCAAGTTCATAACATTGATCTGTACCCCATATTTTTTGGATTTTGACAGATTAATTAATTCTGAAATGTGAATGGAAGTTCAAATTTGATGTTAACCCTTCATTTTGGCTCGTAATGAATAAGATTTGACAGGTTGGAGAGATCAACTTCCAAGTTATTCAAATTTAGAGCAATAATTCAGAAGTCATGGATGGAGCAGTTGCGTGTATAGAATAGTCTTTCAAGTTAAAAGAGTCATTTCAGACCAGTAGGTGGCATCTCTGGAAAGAGTTGTTGGCGTGTATAAATTAAAGTATGTGACGTGTGTACTTGTAGACATACATCAGCCAAGGCCAAAACGACAAGCTCAAATAATGACAAAAGAATAAAACCATTTATACATCAAGCTCAAGTTGACAGGTTTAATTCTTCTTTTTTTTTAATATACAAACGCGTTATCCAAATATAGATAGAACACACAAAGACCAAATATACATATTGTTGTCTTTGAAATTAAGCAAATATATATAGTATTTGAATCTTGAGATACATCAAACCTTCACATCCTTAACAACAGTAACTGGGCATGAAGCATTGGACACGACATAGTAGCTCACACTTCCAAGCAGCACCCTGTAACATAAAAACCAGAATTAGTTGATAATTAAATTAACTAGTAATCATCTAATGTAATTATAGGATTTGCAGGAATATATACCTTTTGAGAGGGCCTAAGCCTCTGCTTCCAACAACAAGACAGTCAAGTTTGAGATCTTCCACAGCATCACATAACTTCTCCCTTGGATCTCCCCAGTAAACTTTTGCTACAACCTTAGCCTGCTTAAATTAAATACATTGAAGAAACTATGTTTTGTTTGTGTACATATTCTTGCCCAGTTGGATATACTATTTATCACACACAGGTATCGAAGACAAAAAGAAAGTGTATATACATACATACATACCCCTTTGTCCCTTGAAACTGAGTCCAGGATATCAAGGATTTCAGGATCATAAGTTAGTCCATATTGCTTGGAGTAGTTAATCTCTCTGAATTCCTCAAGAGGAACTAAAGCTGAGATATGTCGCAAATGAACAAACAAATAACCATTTCATTAAATTAAAAAATATATATAACTAACACATAATTGAGAAGAAAAGCATCACATACGTGATCCAGTGTCCCCAAAGAGCTTCTTCCTGGTATGATCGGCTTTGGATGGCTGGACTATGATGAGGATCAGGCGATCACTGGCATCGACGAGATTCGCTGCAGCCCACCTGAGAGCGGCCTTGCTGGTGGAAGAGTAGTCCATGCCAACACCAACTGCGCGTGCTTTTGCCATCTCTCTTCGCATGTCTGTATGTGCGATGACGGTCCACATTTATTGAGTGCATGTATGTCCCACAAAGTCCATGTCTTGGTGGAGGAATTTTTCTTTGCTTTTGATTCTTTCAAAGTACAATGCTTCTTGAAGACTCTGGCGGCAGCAAGCTCTACGTCTTTCTTTCGATGTTTGTATATCGCATATATGTATGAACCTTTATCTTGATATATGCACATATTTATATGTATCCGAAGCATAAAAAAGATGCAATACTCTATTTTATGCGTATGTCATTTTATATTAAACCTAAAATAAAATTTTATGGGATACTTTCAACTTCGACTGTTACAAGTAATGCTATACTCAATAAGTATGCTGATAGACAGATTAAAAAATAATAATAAAGCTATAACACCAAGAGATGATGAGAGTGAGAAGTGACGTTAACAACCAAAATCGGAGCAAAAGGTTACTCTAAGTTGGCTTATGGCCGAAGAGACATACGAATAAATTGTTCAACATCAAAAAGGAGACATTCGGATTTGAATTATGCCTTAACAAGATATTGAATCTTAACGAGCACATCCAAAAATTAAGAAGAGGAGATTTGACACCTCACTTTAAATAGACATGAAAGATTTATAAACCTATAAACAGTAATAGTTCATTACTAATAGAGTAATTTTATATAAAGCCCATATTGGGGTTGTTGTTAATCACTTTGAACTATAAAAGAAATTTAAAATGAAATAATCTTAGACACTAAAAGGACAAATGACATCACCTGTGTCATTTGTGTTATTCTAACTCTGTTCTAGTCTATCTCATCCACACATTTATATAAAAAAATTTAAAATAAAGTAATCTTAGACGCTAAAAAGACAAATGACATCACCTATGTCACTTGTGTTGTTCTAACTCTGTTCCAGTTTATCTCATCTACACATTTATGTAGGTCTCATATAAATATGTGGATGAGATAGATTGGAATAGAGTTGGGACATTACAAATAGCACAGGTGATCACGTCCCCTAATAAGAGGTATTTCCCAATAATGACTTAAGCTTCTACTACATGTCCCTTTCTCATTTGACTGCAACTACCGACCACATCTTTAATTCCCTTGTAATTTGGTAGTTTGAGTACTTAGTCCTTAAAGCTTCCAATGATTCAATATTTTAAGGACAGGTCCTATGCTTATCCTCATGATCTTCAAATCTTCTATTGTTAACTTTTTCTATTCAAAACATGTCATGTGTTCTATCAAATAACCCAACAAAAGGGGTAGTAAAGACTACTCAACTACTTATGAGGACCTTCTTTTAAAATATTACATTATAGGGAATTTTTCATAAATGATTCAAAATATAAATTAACATTAAATTGAAAATTTAAAGGATGCTCCTAAACGATTAATGAAGAAAATGGAACTAAAATATGAAGGAAAAGAATATTGAAGTTCTTTTCTTTGGTAATTAAATATTGAAGTTCTTGATTCATTCTAATACAAACAAAACAATTCATATAAGTATAAAAGCAAATAATTTAGGAGAATTTTTTTTAAAAAATACCTAGTTAATTAATTAGCATAGAATAATTATAGCCTAAATTCCAAAGAGTTATAAGTGATATTATGATGTATAAATAAGAAAGATCTAGTGAGAGAAACTTCTACACCTCACTATATTCCTTAACCTATTCTTCCACTTTCCTCAACTCACCCACATTTTCCTAGTTCTTTCATCCGACTAGCTCCTCGGCTCACTCTTCGGCTTAATCTTTTGTTTTCTTCATTTAGTCACATGCTTTCCATTTACGTTTCTTTTCTTTTACTTCTGGCAAATTGTTTTTTTTTTGGAAAGGTTTCCTTTAGCTCCCCGCAACAACCTCAACTTCATTGACATGATCTTTGCTCCAACCCATGATCTCCATTCAACTATTTCCTTTCCTCCACTAGCTAATCCCAACCCTAAAACTCTAGATAATATCAAATCAAATCCTCAAGCTCAATTTTAAGACTGAAAATTGGCTTGCAATAAAGTTGTAAGGGACCTTAACTCTTTTGGTTAGTTCCATTATAGCTTACGTTAGGTTGAACTTGCCCCAATCTTTCCACTATCGGAGGTGTTATAAATGGAGGTCAGAAAAAGAAAAGCAGCATTGTTTGGTTATTTTATTAAATTAGCTTTTCCCCTTATCCAACAATGGCAAACAACAACTAGAGAATATTTGGCCTGATAAATACCTTGATTAGTGAAGATGAGATCTTTATTTTTGGATTTTCCCATGAGGATAGGACACAAAAGATCATCAACTTAGGGTTGTGACATATTTAGGGGAAAATTATACTAGTGCAGAAATAAAGACTAGGAATATCATTGGATAGAACAAAACTAAAAACCATTCCAGTTTAGGATAATTTTCATAAAGTTTTGTTAAAATACTAGTCTTTAAAGGTTGTTGGCTTATAAGGAAGGCCACTTAATTTTGAAGAAATACAGTTACTTTGAAGAGAATAGGTTTGCTTATGTTTACATTGAGGTTTAATTGGAAAACAGCCTTTGTGATTCGTTCACTATAATGAGGTTTAATAAGGAAGACAAGCTAGTGAAGGACTCTATCCAGATTACCTATCCAAGTAAACATATAAGAAAAAGTATGGTGAAAGTATAGAGGGTGAAAAATCAAGATCTTTAAACTACTTACTCTTTTGAAACCCCATAATAAGTGGAAACATCAAACGCCCAAGTCAACCAATCATAAAGCGAGCCATCCAATAATTCTTTAAAGCCAATTAGTGATCCTTTAGAAAAATTCAAAGATACACGACTAACTGGAGATACTTTGCATGTTAAACATGCACATAAACCTCACGTTAATGACACCACTGAACAAAAGCCATATAAAGTTTCAACTTCTATATTAAAAGAGAATTTAATAGGAAACAAATGGAATTGTAGTGAAACAAGTTATACACCATAGGCCTAAATTAATCTTAAGGAAGTGAAGGTAAGCTTACAATTGCAATATATAGTCAAGTACTAGTAGGAGCAGAACTAGTAGAAAAATAGGAAGAAAAGAGCTAATACCACCTCCTTTAGATGAGTATTTTGGTTTGGAATGTCAGATGCCTAAATAGGCCAAATAAACAAAGAAGCCTCATTTTTTTGGTCTTATTAATACCAAAATAAAAAAAATATCAATTCTAAAGAGGGCATTTGTTTTGAAGAAGGAATGGATCATAATTGACAACCATACTGCTCATTATAACAGGAGAATTATTATATAATGGTTAAAGTAGTTTGTGTCAGATCAGTATATCTATTGCAATATTATCATAAAGCACTAAAAATCTCCTCTAGCTATTATAATAATATATACTTGCAAGTAGGAGTTCCATAGAAGAACATTATGGTATAAGTTGGAAAGAATTTGTTTGAGCCCCTCCTCCTTTTGGATTTTGGTAGGTGATTGCGATTGTATATTGTCACCTTGTAAAGCTCAAGGACACAGGAAGGGAGCATAAATCAGACACCATAAGTTACCTCAATTAACCAATAACTTAGAATTAACAAACCTAAAATACAAAGGCAAAATTTTAACCTATAACAACAGATAAACATGAAGCTAATTTCTCTAAAAGAAACTCTATATATTTCTGGTCAATTCTACTTGGCTTAACTCATACCCTCACAGTTTTGCCTGCTTCATTAACTACCTTACATCATATCATACTCCTATCGAGATAAAGTTAAAATCCACAATTATTAAGAGAAATGCGCCTTTTATGTTCTTTAATTCCTTGTTAAGTTACCCTAATTTTAGCGATGCAGTCACCAAGGGCCTTTGTTTTGAGTTATCTGGCTCATAAACTTTCAAATGCCTATAGAAATTGAAATCTATCAAAGTTGAGCTCATTTAAATACAAAAAGCAATATTGATCTAATGCTTATAGATAAGAAAATGACATTTAATTCTCTTAATAAATGTCAGGATGCAATTACCACGAACTTATATGATCCTTTAGTTAAAAATCAGGAATTAATGGATCTAAGAAGATATATTAATGCGTTAGAGGATTAAAACTTCCAGTTGAAGCAAAAATCCAAAATTTTATGGTTAAGGGATGAGGATAGAATCACAAGATTTTTTTATAACATCATTCAAACTAAAAAGAAAAAGAAAGAAGCAAAATTATATCTCTACTTAATTTTAAGGGTAAGGAACTATATGAATAAGAAATAATAAATAAACGAGCCTTTGAACATTTTAGGAAGATACTAGGGAAAAGAAATAAAGTTAAACCTTTTCCTGAGTTACTCAGGAACTCCATTGTTGGCTTTCTTCATGTTCACCTTTTTACTAAACTATCCAGTAAAGTTATTCAAGATGGATTCAAATGCGTCATATTTTCCTTTCATCCAAACAACGCCCTTTTCCTAGATGGGTATAATACAAGGTTCTTACAATACAAGTTAATAGGTGTTATGATCTTAAACTCAGTCTTGAAATTCTTTATAAGTAGGAGGATGATTACTAAATTAAACAAAACCTATATATGTTTGGCATCTAAAGTTCTTAACCCTTCATAACTAAATGATATAGACCAAATGCATATCGTTGTGGTACATAATATAAATTTTAAGATCTTGGCAAATAAGTTAAGGAAGACCCTATCAAACATCATTAACCCTAATCACGGAGCCTATGTTCATAGCAGATACATTAGAGATAATGTACTGCTTGCACAAGAGCTTTTCAAGGGCTATAACTTTGGTAAATCCGTTAAGAGCTATACTTTGAAGATTGACTCTAAAATGACATTTTATTCCCTTTGTTAGAATTTCATCACTAGTTCAATGAAAGCCTTTAGGTTCCCAATCAAATTCATCAAATCCAAAACTATATCACCTTAGTGTCTTATTTTATGGTTGTGAATAGAAAGCCTTTATATATATTGGTGATCTTATCTAACTTTGAAATGATTTATCACCTTTATATGGACATAGGTTGTAGCTTGTCATATCTATCTTAAGCAATCTCTATATATATTAGTGCTCTTATCTAACTTTACTAAAAAGGAGTTCTTAAATCTATAGGCAAATTGATATGGGACTTCTTATGGAGTGGAAAAAGTAACAAGATTAAAATCCCTAGTGTCAAATGGACCCTTATCAGCTTACCAAAACAATATAGATGTTTAGGGATCACTTTAGACTTAATGATAACACAATATTGTTTACAAATAAATTATAGAAGTTATGCGTAGATAAGGAAAACATGTGGGTGAAATGGATCCACATATATTTCATATGAAAAGAAAGCTTTTGTCATTGACTTTAATCCTAGAACCTCTTTGTTTTTAAGGCAGATAATGAAGAAAAGGTTTATTATGCAACCTTACCTGAGGAAAAATGTTGGTAATAGTAAGTGCATAGACTTCTATTTTAATAATTAACATTATATAGGCCCTTTATATAAGCTAAAAGACTCCTAATCCACTAAAGCTATTATCATCCTTAGTGAAACTAAGGTGCAGAAGCTAATCATTAATAATAGATGGGGCTGGCCATTCCATAACAGAAAGAATACAATGGAGTATGGATAAGTCCTTAAAGGTCACTAGTGCCTCATGTAAGAAGATTATAACAGGATCCCTTATATTACATGATCATTTTGAGCTAATATAATGCTTTCATTTGATTCCATCCTATTTATTCATGATATGGCTTGTAGCCTACAAGAAAATGGGAACTAAGAATAGACCTAAATTTTCCTTAGTGGACACTAAATATACATAATACAGGAATGCAAATGAAGACTATAATCATCTTTAATTCAATTATGGATACTCATCATACTTGAGGGACCAAATTCTAAATTTATTCAACCTAATATAGAATCCTCTAAACTAGCCAAGCACACTCCTTTGGGCTTCCAGACTTCAAATGCATAACAAATTGGATCTTAGCATGTCTATAATAAGCTTTGGCATATTGATATACTTAATCTAGAGGGAAAGGAATAGTAGACTAATTAGAGACCTTATTGTGAATGTTGAAGACAATTTGAAGAAGCTTGCACTCAAGATTATGATGACTAATATTGCTAAGGATTTTACTATATATGTTGCCTAAATTATGCTCTAAACTATCTATTTGGCATGATTAGTAAATTGTCCCCCACGTCCTTCTTTGTAAAGCTTTAATCTTTGAAACTATATTTTGTGGCCTTTAAAAGGCTAAAGCCTCTAGCTGGAGTTTTATTATATAGTTTTATATTAACATATTACTTAACTTCATTAAAAAATATCATGAGATAGAAAGTAACATATATTTAAACAATATCTTTAAGATCCCCCTTCAAGTTCAAGCTTGAAGATCCTTAATGCCTAAATTGTGAAGAAGAAAATAAATGTGATCATGTCTTGATGTTTCAGTTAATATGTCTACCAATTGGAATTGATTTGAAGCATATTGTGTAGCAACTATGCCAAATTGCAAGTGCTCGCAAATGAAATGATAGCTAATCTTAATGTGTTCAGTGCATTCAATGAAGAAGGGATTAGTAGCAATATGTAAAGTTGATTTATTGTTATAATGCAAAAGCGTAGGTAGATAATAAGATAGAGAAATAATAGTAAGAAGAACATGTAACCATATGAACTCACTAGTTGTAGCAACCATAAAAAGCGAAGTTCTGATTCTTAAAAAGAACATTAAATTGTGGATTGTTCCTTTGATATCTAAGTCATACAAGTAGCATAAAAAATGTAATAACTTATAATAGATCATTGAGACATAGGAGAATTTGCCTAGTCGACATCACAATAAGCTCTTATCTAAAAATAATTATTTAAAGGAGAAAAAGACCTTGACAAGGAGAACTCTTCAAATAATGAAGAATATAATAGACAACACTAAGATTTAGATGATAAGATTTTTGCATGAATTAATAGAGAAGTTGTATTGCATAAGTGATATCAAGACGAAAATGGTGAGATATATATAAGACACGTAATTAAATGACAATATTGGTTCCGTTATTTTAATGATTCACCAAAATTTAAAGATATTCAATTTTATTGGAAAATGGAAAAAGCAGTTGGGTTGCTGCTAGACATTCCAATTTCTTTCAAGAGGTCAAGAGTATATTTAGCTTAGCAAAGAGATATTCCTTAAGGAGAACGTGCAAGTTCTAAGTTAAGAAAATACGTAAGAGTACCAAGATCCTTTGTAGAGAAACATGTGTACTTTTTAAATATTTTAATCTACAAAATATCATTTCTAACAAAATCTATATATTCTATATAGACAAGAAGAGTAAAAAAAGAGCTACGTTCACTTAAAGTAAAAAGTGAATGCTCATTGTAAGATTGAAAAAAGCTAAATTTTCTCAATGATAAAGAGTACTTTTTGAACTATTATCTAGGAGTCTGCTTTAGTCTATACAGAGATTTATAAAGTTGACATACACGAGGGTCATAAGGTGAGAGATAGCCTAGGGGAGGAGACGTGTAGATTTCTTTGTGCAATTCACCATGAAAGAATACATTGTTCACATCTAATTGATGTAACTATCAATTCTTAGTAGTAGTTTAACCAATAGACATCTAATAGTAGTTAATTTTGTAATAAGTGCAAAGCTTTCAGTATAATCCAAACTTTCAATCTATGTTCAGTATAATCCAAACTTTCAATCTATGTATATCCTTTGGCTACCAAACGAACTTTGTAAGGCTTAATAAAATCATCTGACTTATACAGAAAATACCTATTTTAGAAGAAAACAAGAAAAATAACATTACATTTATGGTTTAATGTCCACAAAAAACAACTTCCTAGTATGAGCAAATTTGGGTGGCTGAACTATGATCAAGATTAGGTAATCACTAACGTTAATCAAATTTGTTACTGCCAGCTTAGAGTTGCCTTGTTAGTGGGAAAGTGGTCCATATTAACACTATTAATACTTTTCCCATCTCTCTATATAAATGTTTGTGTGTGTCTATCCAATGACCCACTTTTATTGAGTGCATATATATCCCACACAATCTATATATTATTAAAGGAATTTGTCTTTACTTTGGATTCTTTCAAAGTAAATTGGTTCTTGAAGATTCCAGTTGCAACAAGCTCAATCTCTTTCAATGTTTTTATATAGTATGTGTATGTGTGTAATTTAGTAAAAAGGAACATAAACCAGAAAAGCGGTTTATTAAAGGTAAGATCTTTTTTGAAATAAAAAATAACAATCAAGATAGGGAGATTTTGAAAATTCTTCTATTAGAAAATTAACTATGATCGAATAACTAATGCTTCAAAAAAAATAAAATATATAATTTCTCAATCAAATCTCTGCAATTGCATAACTTTAAAAATATTAATCAAAAATAAAAGAGATAAATTGTACATGATTTCTATTTTTGGAAAAAAAATTCTTTTCAAGCTATCAATCACTAAAAAAAAATTCTTCTCGAGCTATCAACCACTAGCAATTCACATATCCAACTTCTCATAATATCTATAAAGCAAAAAAAAAATACAGAAGAACCAATAATATCTGAGAGAAAAAGTACAGGAGTGATAGCTCCCTTATGCCTTTCTATTATTTATTGTAAAATACACACGATGTCTTTCT
>JANZLF010000007.1:433059-445777 GCA_026546835.1 Erythroxylum foetidum | reverse complement strand
AATTTTGAAATAATATATAAATGCAAATTGAATCTTATAATTATGATCTTATCATAATTTGGTTGCTCATAGTTTTTTCTAAAGACTTTATCTTTATATTAAAATATCAAATATAATTAACAAATAAATAAAGATGAATAGTACCTTACTAATTAATGTCATAAATAAAATTGCAACTATCTTATTGGTTGTAAGTAAATAAACTAAAAATATCTCACTTGTATTAAATAATGTCATCTATATAACTAATACTATAACTATCCATATGTTGATTATATCTTTTTTAAGATAACAACTTAGTGAGAGGATCTGCAAGATTCTCTTCAATGGGAACTCAATATAATGTAATGTCTTTCCACCCTATTAACTCCTTGACTAAATCAAACTTCATAAGCAAATATTTGGACTATTGATGAGACCTTAATTCCTTTACCTATGCAACGGTGCTATTATTATCATAGTACAATACTATTGAATCAATAACCCTAGAAACCACTCCAAGTTTAGTGATGAAATTCTTGATCCAAACTGCTTACTTTACTGCCTTTGATATTGAAATGTACTTTTCTTTGGTAGTAAAATCCATTATTTTTTATTATTTGGAAGTTTTCCAAAATACTACACTACCACTCAGAGTGAAGATGTATCTTGATTACAATTTACTATCATTAGGATCAAAATAGAAACTAACATTTGAATTCTCTTGAACTCTTAGTTTAGCTCCTCCATAGACTAAGAAAATATTTTTAGTTTTTTAAAAGTACTTTAAGATATTTTTCACAATCATTTAGTGACGAACCAAGAATGGATTGAAATATGTTCCTTATTTCCAAAAGTATAAAAGACATTTGGTTTAGTACATAGCATGACATACATAATTAATCCAATAACTGAAGCATATAAAATTGTCCTGAACGCAACCTTGGACTATGAACAATGTTAAAGAAGCAATAAACTCAAGGTTTACTGGACCCTTAGTAAGCCTAAAATGCTGTCAAATTTCTATATCCATAATAAAGATAATATTTCAAATGATCAAACTCATACTTATAACAATTAAACAATTCTAACAATATCCAACCCTCATGTGCTATAATGTTGAGATGGTTAATATAAGAGTAATCTAACAAATACAAGACTATTGTGGCTCTAAAGTCAAAGGTCACTATCAAACATATTTCGAATCACTAAAGAGGAAGAAGAATGGCGAAGTACCCTATTAGAAGAGATTTAAAAAGAATAAGGATGTCAATTTTAGCTCAGCCCAACTCAATTTTAGCCCTGGTTGACCAGGTCATGGGCCAAAATAGTTTTGCCCGACCTGACAACAGGTTGACCAACTCTAATCATCGGGCCACCCAGCCTGGGGTTGGGCCAGGCCAGGAGTGACTTGGACTTAGCCCAACCCATTGACATCCCTAATAAAGAAGATCATGAAAAATAGTTAAAGGGAGTCAAACCTCACTGGGTGAATTAATACTATAGTTATGTTATGCACCCTTAAGGTTTTCAAAGGATACATATATTTATATATTTATAATGTATTATATCCATAAATGCAATTTCATAACATAGTGATTTTGTTTATAAACATGCATACATTTCTTATATCAATATCATGTCACCTAATCATCATAATCACAAATTACAAATCACAAATATTAGTGAAGGACCAACAAAGGACCCTATGACATGTCCCTTACCCATAGACTATAGTCATAGGGGCTCTCTTATTTCACATGGGTCACTTGGTCCAAATGTAGTAGATTGTTGTCCAAGAGCCACATTCAATCAAACCGCCACAGCCTCACTACAATATGATTCTCGTCCAAGAGCAAGCTCAACTGAACCGCTACAATTACACCATCATATCATATATCAAATATCGATCGGCGTCTGAAAGCAAGCTCGACTGAACTATCCCAACCATGTTGTATCTCAATTAAGGGATCCATTAATGGATCAAATACTAGCCCAACTCCATACCCGACCAATTGACTCATTGTACGCATAGCCTGGTGATGTCCACCATGTAGCTCATACCACAACAATCCTCCACATCATCACATATTAAGAAATGCATAACATTGCACAATAAAAATATTTATACATGTGTCGATCCATATGTATGAATATCATGCTTGCATATGATAATGATGGTGATTTCCATGATAAATATGAAAATGAATTGTAATGTATGCTCATAATCATAAATATTAACTCACAATTAGAATGCGCTCTTTTGCTTCGAACCTATTGTCTCAAAGTGGAGGGTTCTACCCCTGATTGACCTGATTGATCTATAGAAAGAAAAATAGGAATGATCATTAGGATTTAAAACCTAAGCCAACTTTTAGATATCTCAAGAATAAGATCATAACTCAATACTAAGAAGCTCTATTTTCGATTCACATTTTTATGAGGAACCTATTGAAAATTTGACAGAGTTTTTCTTGCAAAACAGACATCCCCTTCTGAAATTTATTTTTATATTTAACAGTACTCATAGTTAAATTTGGGCCTTCAAACTAAATGTCCATGCCCAATTGAGTTCACATTTATATCGCAAAATTCATAATAAATCCAATCCATAATTTAGGTATACTAATTTCTAACCTAAACACCCTCATTTATACTCAGTACATCCATATAGTGTCAATTCGAATCAACAACGACTCAATTTAATCAATTTCATGCATTTTTATAAGATCATAATCATTTCCAAATTTTTATCTCACAAGATATAAAAAATTTCAATATTCTTCTTTTAAAAAAATTGATCCACATAATATTTGAGAAATTTTAAAATTATTTCTAACCATTTTTGTGCTAGTTAGAAAATCATCACGATCACTGGATCGTAAAGTACACATGCTACCGTCAGAGAGGCAATGACCTTCACCACCCACCCAAAAATAACAAGCTCACCTCAAGAATCTAATGGCACTAGTTTTGCATCAAAACTCCTCTTGGTTTGTGAGAATTGAAGCTCAAAGGTAACTCATTTTCGTTCACCAGAAATGACTAGAAATAAGAGATTAGTGACTTACCTAAATAAACCAAAATTTCTAGTCTTGATTCCTCCAAATCTAGGTCTTTTTATGAAATAAGTTTAGGGGTTTGGTAAATAATCCCAAAAGCTTTTCATAGAGTTCTAGATTGCTGGAAATAGTGGTCAGGCAGTGAAAGCATAATAGTTGGAAGTTAGGAGTGAATAGTAACCTACAGGGAAAAGAGTTTAAGAGAGAAATGAATTTAAGCTTTCTTTAAGCTCAGCTTATATTTTTATAGGATTTTCTCCTCATTGGTTCATTATGAGTAATTTAACAATAATTTGGATTATTACAAGAATATAATTCCTAAAGGTATAAATTGTTTCTCCTATATCCTTTATAGAAAACTTTTTAGGCAACCAAAACTTTACATATTGGAATATGGGTATATCATTTTCAATCAACAATATGTCATCCACATATAATACTAGGAAGATAAATGTGCTCCTACTAACCTTCTCGTAAAAACATGATTCATCCATATTTTGATAAAATAAATCTCTTTGATTGTCTTATCAAAACAGACGTTCCAACTCTATAATTTAAGCTACAAAAATCTTCACTGACATTTGGATCCAAGTTATTAACATATAAGTTCGTGTACCTTGCATTAGGACTCTACATCTTGCGGTCACTCTTCTTGACAAAATTTTCAGGATATAGGCACACAAGTCTAAGTTGTGTGCTAAATAAATACAGGGAATCTCGACATAACGATGCTAAGAAATCAACTTAACTGCTAATTAAATACAAAAAGTCTTACCATACGTGCCAAATAGTCAAATAGAAGAACAAACCAATTTGGAATGGCACTTGTATTTGAAGAAAACAAATGTACACTTACACGCGTTTGTCACCGAAAAATAAAATACTAATGAATTTAATATAATATTTTAAAGGAACATATTTTAATATTTTAATACTATATAGGTCTTAATGAGATGCATGAGCGCTAAATATATAGTATTTTCTAAATCGTATGTCATTATTTTAACATATCTTTTTTTTTTAAAGTTCAAAATAATATATGATTAATTGTTTAGAACATTTTAAATTTTTGTTTCTATAAAAATACAATAAAACTTTAAAACTAGGTAAGCATATGATGTATACAAGCCTTGTAACATTGTTATTTCAAGACTTCTTTTTAAGTTAATTAAACATTGAATTTCGAGTTGGTTACCATCCATTGTTCTATTCTATGGTCCATGCGTCCTTAAAATATAAATTGAAAAGGCACTGGGCTTGCGGTGGGATAATTAAATACGTAATGCAATGGGATAAATCTATACGCACTAGCGCTTAAATGATTCTACTTCCAAGGACATAGTGAACAAGGAACCAGAACTTCCAATAAAATATAAACATCATTGAGAAAAAGAAAAATGACAAAGGGAAAGCCATCATTAGGATCATTGAGAGATCTTCTCTAATAATTGTGGCCGAGAAGCCTTTAAATCCAAAATTAGGCCATCAAAACAATCGTCCAAAGTGGCTCAAAAAACAAAAGGGAAATTGTAAAAAACTACACACACTGATAAGTTAGATCGTTACAAGGAAAGTGCTGGCATCCACGAACCAAATAAGGAAGACAAGTTTAATAAAAAATGTGGAGGAGGAGAAAATAAAACACTGAATGAGACAATTTTATCCCTCTGTTTGATCGTATGTAGACGTCCGGTTATATGCAGCATCTGCAGCAGAAGTGTCAATATCATTCAAACCCAATTCCTCATTCTGCTCCCAAGACCTCTCATATTCTTCAACTGAAATTATAGCACAACCCATACAAATCACCTTAATTACCAAATAAGCTCCAGGTAACTTTCTTTGACTAACACCCAGCTCGTTACCTTATTTCCTTGACTTTTAACAAATTCAATATCCCAGACTGGCTATCAAAACATTTTCCATGCCTAACAAAAGTAGAGAGAGCAAATGAAAACAAACTCACATGTCAACTGGTGATCGTCATCAATGTCATCAGTTGTTGGGGCGACAAAGGAATTTGCCAAGGCATCATCGAGGATTAATGTCCAAGGCTCCTCAATACTCAGAAGCTGCAACATGTTTAAGGAATATAATACAATGAAATAAAATGAAAAGGGAAGAAAAGCCCAATCACTAAAATTCTTGTTAGGTTCAGATAAACCAAAGCCATATAGAAACAGACATGAGAGCAGAATATAAGAGCTCTTCTTTCAATTGTCTCAATAATCGCTTAAACGTAACAAAATATGTTCACTGAATGTTAGCATGTTATGCTGGGACAAAAGATGAAAATTAGCCGACCCACTTCTAAACAATCAAGAAGTTCAAAAATTATAAAGGTTTAAGAGCAGTTTAGTTTGAGTTGAAGTCATAATTCCAAAGGTGATTAATTTCACTAAAATCAAGCACGCCTTCACTGAAAAAATCAAACCGAGAGAGCAAAAATCAGTTTAAGTTTGGATAGTTTCTGCAGCCTGAACTTGTAGGCTATCTTCGGAACTAGATTTTCAACTCTTTCACCTTTCAAACCAGATCATGTCTACCATATCTTGCTTCAAGCACCAGGAATGTGAACAATAAAAACTACATAGCACAAAGAACATAGCCTAAGAATTCAGACAACCCAATTTCAAAACATAACAGCCTATAAGGCAAGTATTGGTTAAATAAACTTGAGAACCAGCAATTCACTAACGGATTATCAGTTCAGTTGGGATGGGTGGATCTAGATCTTCCTAAACCAAATGACACTAATGGTTCAAGCTTTTCTTGAAATAAGAAAATTAACTAAACTGATATTACCACTCCTTAATTATTTTATGGCAGTTCAAGCAGGTTCCTCTCATGCCCTAGGTCTAACAATAATCACATAAGTAACATTTTCTATTGTTCGTTTTTTCAGAGAATTCTTCCATGTATGGATGTCAATATTAAAAGCACTTGCTTATATTGATAAGTATTTTGATTCATCATACAGGTACATGCAAAGTATGCAGTTAATCAAAAACATTTAACGTACGAATATGGTAAAGGAATTACCATGTCCTTTGTACACTGCACCCCCCCAACCCCTGGGAAAATCCCCAAAGAGAAGTGGACAATACTTTACAGGCATATAACAGAACAGAAAATAGGATACCTTGTTTAGCCTTGTTCTAAAGTCTTGCCACTTGCTTCTTTTATGCTCATCTAGGCTATCCCCAAAGGTAAATCCATGCACTCTTTCAAGACCTGCGCGAAGCAACTTAGAAAAGTAAACTTAAACATCTGAATATGAAGTCTAGTATTAGTCATGTATCAATTGAATTTTGTGGGAGAGTCGGAGGATGAGGGGGTGACTATGCAGATATAAATGTCCTATTGAATTTTGTGGAAGAAGAGAGCGGGAGGATTAGGGGATGACTATGCAGATATAAATGTCCTATTGAATTTTGTGGAAGAAGAGAGTGGAAGGATTAGGGGATGACTATGCAGATATAAATTTCCTATTGAATTTTGTGGAAGAAGAGTGGGAGGATGAGGGTATGACCATGCAGATACAAATGTTCTTAATAATCTAACGTCATTTAAATATATAATAATGACATGTCCTGCAATGTGTTTCGTGACCACAAAAGAAAAAAGAAAAAATCCAAATATGACAAAAGAAATGAAATAGCAAGCAAAATGTCACGACATTATACACAGTAACAGACAACAAACACCAGAGAAACCATATTGTTCATCTTTATTAGACGATGCACGAAAGTAAGAAGAGCTACTAATAGAAACATAGAATGCTTTATTTCTAATTGCATATACACAATGTTTCCAATTTTACTTCCTTCACACGTCATGTGAGACGCAACACAAATGATATGTAAATAACATAGACCTAGTCACCACAGATCACAAAACAGATAAGCAAATAAGTGAAATCTGATTAAAGATGAGAAAATATATTGAAAGTTATGATTTTTCTATCATAAAGACTACATAAACAAATTAGCATAATAGAGAGAACGTTCAAGCTCAGCACTTAAATTACTAAATTGAAAACAAAAAACCTAACTCTAGTTGAGAAAAAAGAATAGAACAACGTATTCATTAAGCACAAGATTATTTATGACTGTGCTACAAAACGGAGAATTTATGGATGAAATGGATACACAATGTATTCATTAAGCACAAGAGTATCTGGATCCTATAGTTAAGACAGGATATGTCAGGAGCAGGATATGTCAGGAGCTCTAAAAGAAATTCTAGAGACCAGATAATGGATGCAAAGTCAAGTGTTTCACAGGATTGGAAATGGCGAAAGCATGTCTTTTTGGTATGATAATTGGCATTGTAAAGGTCCTCTACATAAAGTGGAGGTACAGGGCTTGAAATTGGTGGTGAATCCAACTACTGATGTAAGCTTGCTTATTCAAAATAATCAATGGATATGGCCCTTCCACAACAGTAGAAGTGTCGGTCTCATCATGGAAGAGTTGCCACGATGTCAAGGAGGAAAGCAGGATGAAATTCAGTGGCTAGTAGATAACTCAAGGGAGCTTAACACAAAAGCCTGTAAGACATTGTTACAGGCTACACAGACGACAGGGTAGGAGTGGACAACCTTTAGTATGGGATAGTGATCTTAACCCAGCTCATTCATCTTATGGATGGGAATCAATTGAAAGTTGCTTACAAGGGATAAGATCAGGTTCTCAATTAACAATTTGAACTATGAATTATGTAATGCAGAACTGGAAAGTTTGAAACACCTCGTGATTAGATGTAGGTATACCAGACAAATATGGGATCGGTTGTAGAATATACTCAACGTGGACCAATCAACAGATTCTTGGAGTGAAACTATTGCTTGGCTGGGGAAAATTAGAGTGCATACTAGGGCTTATCTAAAAGCTATTAGGTTAATTTGGACAGCTTTGGTGTACTACATAAGGAAAGAGCACAATTGCATAGTATTCAAAAAAGAGAGTAGAAGCAGTGAGAAGGTTTCTCAAGCCATCTTCCTACATTGCAGATTAGCCATGTTAGCCAAAGGAATAGCTGCAAATCTAAAAAGTAGCATGAAGAGCAGATGGGGATTGGTGTAGCAAGTTCCCTCAATCTCAAGATGTAGATGATTACTAGGAACCTTAATTCTTTGTAATCTAGATTCTATGGATTATACTTGTTTTGTTCTTTAGATTAAAAAAAAAAAATTCTACATTGCAATTTTAATTCAACAGTAAGTAATATAGAAAGCATGTTTCATCCTCGTGGCTTTCCCAAAATTTGTCTTTCGCAACATTTCTTCTAATTCTATCCTTTTGGTATGTTTTCTATATTACATGAAATATTTTCAGATTATATGTTTTAATACTTGTACGTGATCACTTTGGGGGTTAAATGATGCGCCAATGGTGTTGATAGCTTATCCTTAATATAGGACCGCTTACCCTCTTCTCAAAAATTTTTCAAAATGATGAGACATCTTTATATTAATCTTCTCTTTTACATCCTAATTACAGAGTGTGCTTTTGAGTCCATATTCTAAGTAAATCAGTGCATCATGTAGGTCATTTGAAAGCAGCCTTTCTACTAGTTAAAAATAAGATTGTGTATTCCCAGACCTGTCCAGACCAGCGGGATTATAATAGGTGGTGGTGTTATTGTTGTAGCATGTTATAAGAAAATCATGGAATATTTATGCACAACAAAAATGAGGAAAATGGAAGCAGATTGTTGTAAAGAATAAGAGAATGCACATCTGTACATAACTCAGTCTGTCAAATTATCAAAGAAAAGTTCTAAAAGTAAATATTCTCAAACACTTATATGCGTACTTCTATGTTCACAGTCCCAAAGCTTCAGTGAAAAATAAAAGTTCAATATTCTATGAGCATGACAACTATGAAGAAACATGTTAATCACAAAAGGAACAAGTAAAGCATAAATGTGAAAAGTCATACTCACTTTCACTAATTTTTGTTATCAAGCCCTCAACTGTTGTAACCACTCCTCCCAAAGTACCACTTGCAAGCTCCAAATCAAGCTCTGGTACTTTCACACTTGCAGTATCTGACTGTAAATAAGCATGGCTGTCAGAGAATGACTTGCATCTCCGTATGAAATGCAAGAAATGGCAAATCTGAAAAAGCTTTTCTATTGATGAACAAAGTTCAAATGCAATCATCCAAAGACAATACCAAAAAGCTAAAAGAAAAAAAAAAGGATAGGAAAGCATAACAATGAGAAGACTAACACCTCACACTACACAAGAACATTTTTTTATTCGTTCAAATATTTTCCAGGATATTTCCTCCCATGACTCCATCCACTGGCATAAAGATTGTCCATGTCATTTAGAAATTCTCTACAGGATCAACACAATGACAAAATATGCACTCAAAAGCCATGGTCAAAATTAGATCAGGCACATTATTATTTTGTATCAAACACTTATTCCAAAGAACAAAAAAGTAATTTAATGTTGTTTGTTTTACTAGCACGCTTACAATTATGAGTACTCCTTGCAAAAGGGCTTACCATTCTAGAGCGGCTTAAGTTTGGCAACCAAAAACTGACACTCAGAAAGCTTGCAAGGAATCCAACAATTATAGAATAAAGAATAAAATCAACACTAAGGTTAATTTTGCAAGATGTTCTTAACTGACCATAATACCTCCTCACCAACTTCATCATTATCTAATGGACATTCAGAAACCTGCATATGTGCTCTTGAAAAGGCAAAAAACAACTAAAATTCAAAATATACTTTCCTGTCTGTCATTTAAATTAGATAGGAACAATAAAGCAAGAAAAGTATTGTTGAAAAGGCTGAAATCAGGGTAGTGGATAAGAACAAACAAGAAGGATTTAGGAGGAAAGAAAGAGGGAAAGAATAAAGTTGTCCAAACAAACCTTAGACCCTTACTGCAAATCCTATGGTATTAAAGCATCTAAAAGCTTATTTTCATCAGTAAACTGAAGCACAATTCCTTAGAATACAAAAAGCAGATGCCACCATGTTTAGCACTAGAGAGTTAGCGTGACTCTTATCAAATAACCCAAGGCAAGCAAAATTTTCCTGGTTTCCACTCATCCCCTTAATTAACTGGAATATAACATTGTTAATTATCCACATGTTCGTAAGTGCATTTCTTCACAACCAAAATGCAATAACTTACGAACTGTTTCCAAAAGATGAGAATTGGGATAAATAAGCAACCTCATGTCTAATCTAATGTTGAGAAATTCTCCGAGCTAATAATCTGTTCACCAATGAATCACATATTTGGTTCCACCCTAAGTTAAGAATAATAATTATGAATCTATGCCATAATTCTGGCCTCTAAATTCAATTGAAATAACATTTCAATAAAGATGGAAAAAGAGCAACTTTTTTTCAGCATAATTGGTCTTCAGTTGTACATACTCTCGTGCACATATCCCAACTATCTTTATAAAATAGAATAGACCAAACAGTCCAATCACAAAAGGTATCCGAATAGGTGATCTGCAATACTTAAAGTCTAAATAATAGCATCACACTCATTTTCCAAACTATTGCTGATTTATCTGCAACACTTAAAATCTAAATAATAGCAGCACACTCATTTTCCAAACTATTGCAGATTAACACCTCAGTGAGAGCTCCTCATTCGTTGTCCTATTCCTATTACCCATTTATAATCTTGAAGATGCCAAACAATATCAGTACATATTTTTCTCAATTCAAGGTGGATATGTCAGAGTTAGTGACTATAAGAGGAGGAGAGGGAGGTCGTACAAGAATTGGCGGGAAGTGATCAAGGCGGATATGTCAGAGTTAACCCTTAATGAGATAGTTGCTCAGAATAGAAAAGTTTGGCTAAGGGTAAAGGATTAACTGTTCCAGTTACCCAATCCCCTTATTTGGTGAGTGACAAAGAGGGATGGACTTTATATAATACTAGGCTCTCGCAGATCTATCCTCCTTCAGGTACTCCCCATCTTTTTCTTTTATTGTTTTTATATACCGCATCATTCTTATATTGTCTCATTTGCATGCGGATCCACTGGAAACAACCTCTCTACTATGTAGGGGTAAGACTGTGTACTATCGGATCTTCCCAGATCCTGCTTCATTGCGGGATTTCAGACTGGATAATGATAATAATGATGATGATGATGAATTGAGTTGACAAGGTTGTCGAGTCCAACTCCAACTGAGAATAAGCAAGTTAAACAGTACATAGAGGAGTTTTCAGTTGCTGATTACAAAGTTGACGAATGATGTTGGAAAGAAAATTGCCTTTAGTTTATCCAGTGTTTTTAGACCATACTTTAAGGGCTAGGCAAATTAAGAAGAATGCTTTGAGAAATATACTAGAGAATCAGAGAAGTTTCCATCATGACATTCTGTTGACATGTGGTTTGAAATTTTGATAGTATAACTTTTCATAGCTATTAGTAAACTTTTCACAACTATGACGCTTCCACATAATTTTCTGCTTCCTCTGTATTGAACTTGTATCTAATTATAATTCTGAGTTTCCCCAGTGACAAAAAACTGCAACTCTCATCTCTTTACGTCTATTTTTAAGATGCTTAAATTTTTTAAAACCTCATGGACATATAAAAATGATGTTATCCCCATTGTATATAAATTGTACTTGTTCAATGAAGATCCTGAATCTCCTTTCCAACTCATGGCTTACAAGACTAAGGACAAGAGGTAAACAGCAATTACAACTAAATAATGCACACAGCCAAAACAGCAGGCACACAAGTATTATATGTAATCTTTGTGTCCCTACCAGCAGGGACTTGGTAACAAGAAAAAGTAATCCCTACAGAAAATTCCAACTTGAGAACATCCAAACCTTGACAAAGAACTAGCACACAAAGGCCTCTACTAGACAAATGATTTCTGTAAATCATTTGAGGGACAGTCTGAAGCTTCTTATTTGACTCCAATAATGGACATAAGGAACCTTAGCTTGTCATTGGCTTCAACTAGATCACTCTGCTCCTTGAATGAAGAAGACGGCTCAATTCCAGTGAAAACATAAAGTGCCTTGAGTTCCTCAATACAGGTTTTATGAGGTGCAGCAGTATATCCAACAATTACGCGCATTGCATTAATTTGTTTCCATATCATCTCCTCAGTGTACAATGCCTGTAGGCGCAACGTTGAATGTCACCACAAAAAAGAAAATGTAATCACTTTTCAAGGATTATTAGTATCCATATCAGAAAACAAAATCACTTCCAAAGGGTGACCTTTCCGCCATATGATCAACCAATATATAAGAGGCATGTAATTTATGATAGAAAAAAGTTACTCAAAATCTGTCTGAGAAGTCACAGGGATGCCGTTTCTGGAGAAACTAACCACTGGTTCTGAGCCCTTGACCCTTACTGGTAGTGTAACTTCCAAGGAATCAATCGCCTTGTCTTCTAACTGTTTGGCTCCTGCAGATTATCATTTTCAAAAGAATCAGAACGAGAATTATATAATCTGAACACTATCTAATCATAGAACTTTACCTTGAAATGTTTCATCATCTTTGGAGCACTGCAGATTAGCTGCATTCTTAGGATCAAACAAATCTAAACCACTTTCATCTGCAGTTTCTCTTGCATCATCTTTGGAGCACTGCAGATTAGCTGCATTCTTAGGATCAAACAAATCTAAACCACTTTCATCTGCAGTTTCT
>JANZLF010000007.1:421006-432959 GCA_026546835.1 Erythroxylum foetidum | reverse complement strand
CTCTCTACTATGTAGGGGTAAGGCTGCGTACTATCGGACCTCCCCAGACCCTGCTTCATTGCGGGATTTCAGACTGGATGATGATGATAATGATGATGATGATGATTTTTCTCAATTCAAGATCTGTCCTTCAGGAACTCCTCACTATTGTTCCTCAATCACTTATAACACAACTGTAATCAAAAGTGAAAAAGTCCAGTCCCTGACTGATTGCCTAGCAAACACAAAATCTCCCAACTGGTCTTTGCCGCAAAAGGATCCCAACTCATATGATAGAAGTACACAAGTCAAACCCTTTGGCCATCTTTGATTTGCAAAATCAAACTATTTGCAAAACAATAGATTCCTTGTTATGAAAATAAACACAAATACAGAACCAAACCTTTATCAAATCACGACTTAGGTCTTTAATGTTCTTCACATAAAGTTTGATTCTCTTTCCTTTTTCAGGAATTCGTCCACCAGGTTTCAACTGCGTGAAAAATAAGAGTTAAATGATTAAATGAGAGCACAGTGAACAGTAAAAGCGTTTGTTACATACCTCAGAACTGCGGTAACCACAGGCATCACACGCTGATGCCATGACAATTACTTCTTGGAAATAAGGAATCTCTACAAGCAGTCAAGGCTTCAAATGTCTGATGAAACAAAAGATCAATGAAATACTCTTACAATAAGAAAAGAATCAGCAAAACTTATATTCCAGAGCAATTAGCATCAAAAAGTATCAATAACGGTTATAGACACAAACATGTCAGAGAAAATTTCAAGTGTATAACTGCCAGTTCTTTTCACAAGAAGAACTATTGTCTGAGTCAAAAAGGGGAATAGAAATGGAAAATCAAAGAGAAGAAAAGAGAAATGGTAGAAAGTAGTAGAGAGGAGCATAGAAGGGCGACAATTCTAGTTCTTCCATCACTGCAACCACATTCCTACCATCAACTCAACAAAAGCCTTTCAACTTCCATGAACTAAAGTTCACCCATAAATTCCATGGATCATGGATAGACATCCTCCCTAGCATTAGCATTCTATATTTTCTTTAACCTTCTACAATAAAATCAAATGTTTCATAGATGCCCAGAAAAGGAAGAAGACATCAGCCAAAGTTATCGCTACTGTGATTTGATGTCTTGACATGGCTCTTCTATGAATAAAACATGTGCAACCCTTACTAAAGTCAAATAGTCTACTAACAGTACTACATTGTAAATAGTATTTTTAGAGAACATCAACTTACCATAAGTCACGACAAAATTTTATACGGACAAAGAAAATGTTGGTTAAGGTAATTAGTAACTCTTCCAGATTTTACTATCTTTATTCTTCTGTATCGAAGATTTAACTACACGTTCTGTATGAGAAACATAACCAGTAGGTCAAACGCATGCACCTAGATAAGTGGATAAATCATTTTTAAACTAAAAGTCCACTGCAACTACAATGCAGTCACAGTTCTTAAGAATAAAGATGACCCATCAGGGATGCATACAGTTATTGAAAATGACAAAGATCTCAAAACATAATGAGGTTGAAACATTTCTCTCCATCCATAGTGTCCACAATATCTTCTCATACTACTGGACATTCTCAACAAAATTTCAGATACTTAATCTCCGCCTTTTCCAATTCAAAAATTATAATGGATGCTCTTCACATGCTCCACATATCAGATTGACTCCACATTGAGTAAATTTCGACACAATCAAGTATAATTGCCCCATATATGATTGTTCATCCCATCTCCCAAACAATTCCATACTGGTCAGAGTGTAATCTCAGATAAGGAAAAATTATTCGTTTTCTTTCTTTCTATTGTCATTGTCAATGTCACTAATTAGGGAAGAAGTCTTAATATAGTAAGCATACTGGAATATAAGTATGAAATGGAATATAAGTATGAAATGGAGGCATATGGAACTCATTTCATTAGAAACTACTTAAGACTCCATGAGAACAGGATTTGTCGCTTCACTTTCCCTCATAGCAAATTAAGGAATAAAGCATTTCAATTTGATTCAACAATGTGACTGTGAGAGAATATTTATCATGTGATAGAATGCCTTAAAATAGGTTAAGGATACTTGTGACAAACATTCGAGTCTCACACCTAGCTGCACATGCTCCACAAGTTGATGGGAAAGTCATCACCTACCATAATAAACAACATTATGGGTAGAGATTAATGACAAGACAATTTAATCCCACACTAAGATCACGTAAGGCAAAGAAATTGACCTCTTCTGGGGCAGAGTACCGAAACAAAGATTCAGCAATTTCAGCACTATTAGTTTGTGCAATGGCCCGTTGTCCAGCCGCAGCTCCAACAGATCCATGTGGCTCTTTACTTATTTGATCATCAGAACTGTTCGTCACCTCTGATGATGGTCCAACACCAGCTTCTCCCAACTGAGATGGATCAACTAGATACCCAAGTGATGCTTGCTGTTCTGGCGTTCGCTCGTAGAATTTAACGCTCAATGATGGATCAGGAGACGGAGCAAATCTAGCAAAAATTATCATAAACTTAATTGTGCATGCGCAACAATAACTTAACAGCATCACTGCAAACCCATGAAAGAGAAATCATAATGATCTTACAACCTATATTCAATATCTGTATATTGCTAAGTTTCAGGCACAAGTGCAAAGACACACAATAATCTAGTCCATGCATTTCTGAAACAAACAATAAAGAATTTGCCACATCAATGGACAAAATGATATCATCTTTATACAAGTCTCTTACAGAACAATAAAGAATTTGCCACATCAATGGACACAATGATATCAACTTTATACAATTCTCTTACAGATTCTCCACGAAGCTATTTCCAGCAGGATCATCCAGGATGAAAGTAAAAGAGAGATCTCCTGATGCACAGCTCCTCAATTTCAACAAAAAGTTGTCTATTGCTTCAGCAGTCTGAGGATCCACTCTCTGCGTGTTTGGAAAATGCATTAACAAAATCAACAAAATCAAACAAAAAGCTGCAACTAGCTAACCAGTAGCAACGACCTTGCGTTCTTCCTGAAGTGCCTGCAACTCATCAGCAGCTCGAACCAGAATCCCTTCCACCTGAAGAGTGTAGAAGTACGAAATGTTTCAAGAGATGAAGAAACGAAAAACACTAGAAAGATATATAATCTGAGTAAACAACTATGAAAAAAAATAATAGATTCTACGTGGCAAACAATTGAAAAATACTATTAAAATTTAATAGAAATTTGGGCACATCTTGAGAGACAGGGAAATAGGAACTTTTCGGTTTAGATATAAAAGGAAAGGAAATATTCTGTAATTAGTGACTAGATACAGCTGTAAATTAGTTTATTTAGTTTCCTAGTTTATAGTTTCGTAGTTAGGAGTTTCCTACTTTAGGTGATTCCTACATTGTAGTTATACTACAACTCTGTAGCCTTTTGATGATAAGCAAAAAATAATTTTATTCCTCAAAACTACATGGTATCAGAGAATTAGGGTTTTTTTATCTTTTCCTGGGGCTGTCAACTCCTTGTTAGCATTCTGCAGTCGATTTCTTCACTCTAAAGTTTTGAATTTTTGGTTCTCTTCATCCTTCAAGTCAGATTTTTTCCTGCCTACAATCTGATTTTTTTTCACTTTTTTGGATTTATTTTTCCCCTTTAAATCCTTCGTCCATTTTTTTCCTGCCACATCATGTCAACAATCTCTAGTACCTCCAGCACATCCTGTCCACCAATCGACCAGCCAGACCAGCTTGGATGTTACTACACTGCCATCCTTGTAGATTACAATGGTGAGGCCTAATGGTCAAAATTTTTTGGAATGGGCTCAGTCTGTCAAACTAGCCCTGGATGGCAGAGGAAAACTTGGATTTTTGACCAAAGAAGAGCCAAAACCAACAGCAACTGACCCCACATTCCAGTGCTAGCGTTATGAGAATTCTCTAATTACGGGATGGTTGCTAAATTCCATGGAAGAATTGATTCGTTGTCCGTTCATGTGCATAGATGCAAAAGAAATTTGGGATGCTGTTGGAGAGACATACTCTAATCTTAGGAATTCCTCCCAAAATTTTGAATTGAAAAAGAAGTCGTAGCTCTCTAAACAAGGCGATAGAGATGTCACAACTTATTTCAACGAAATGCTCTCTCTTTAGCAAGAATTGGATTTGTGTATGATGATGCATGGAAGAACCCCAACGATCTTGCAAGGGCAAAAAAAAGAGAGGAAGTGGATCGTGTCTTCATGTTTCTCGCCGGAGTCAATCACGGCTTTCACGAAATCAAGGGCCGACTTCTTGGCCACCAACCTTTACCTCCAATACGGGCTGTGTTTTCTGAACTACGTCAAGAGGAAGCCCAAAAACGTGTGATGAACGAACCTGTCCACTTGACGCAAAATGGAGACAACATGGCTCTAGTTTCCCAGGGGCTTGATGGTGGTAGTGACAAGAAAAAACCGTTTTCTTGTGATTTTTATGGCAAGCTGTGGCATACAAAGGACAAGTGTTGGAAGCTCCATAGAAAGACGCCTCAAAACAAAAAGAAGGAGGATGGGAAAGCTACTGTAGCTGTGGCTAAAACTTCTCAAGAGCAAACTACTACTTCAAACTCGGTGCCTTTCACCAAGGATCAACTCCAACACTTGTATAGGCTTTTTAACTCTCCAAAATTTTCTTTCAACTCCTCTTCCTCTTGGCTTCAGCCCAGCAAGGTATTTCTTCTTCCTTTGTGTGTTCAAATCAATATGTTGGTCCTTGAGCCATAGATTTTGGGGCTACTAATCACATGACATATTGCTCTCAATTTTTTTCTTCTTATAACCCCACTGCAGGAAACAAAAAAATCAAAATTGCACATGGCACGTTTGCTGCTATCGCTGGTAGTGGAAATGTCAAAATTTCAGCCGAAATTATCCTTTACAATGCCCTCCATGCGCCTAAATTGTCCTGCAATTTGCTGTCCATCAGTAACTCACTCATGAACTTAACTATTAGGCTAATTTCTCATCTTCTATGTGTTTTTCCAGGACCTGGCTTTGGGGATGATGATCGGCAGTGCTAAGGAATGTGGAGGGTTGTATTACTTTGAAGATGGATAGCATTAGGGTATGGCTGTCCAAAATTCTTATCATAAGTTAAGAGTCTAGGTCTAGTGATCAAGATGTTTTGTTATGGCATTTTGGGACATCCCAGCTTTTTCTATTGGAAACATTTGTTTCCTAAGTTATTTATTAATAAAGATCCATCTTCGTTTCAATGTGAAGCATGTGCTTTAGCAAAACATCACAAATCCTCTTATCCCTATCGGCCTTACGTTTCATCTAAGCCATTTCAGCTCATCCATAATGATATTTGGGGTCCATCACGGATTCCCACTTTTTTTTGGCAAAAGATGGTTTGTTTCTTTCATTGATGATCACACACGACTCACTAGAATTTTCTGACGAAAGAAAAACATGAAGTTGTTGATATTTTCAAAAATTTTCACTCCATGTTTCAAAATCAATTTAATGCAAATATACGAATTTTTAGGAGTGATAATGGCAGGGAATATTTTTACAAACTTTTGGCTCAATTTATTTCTGAAAAAGGGATTATACAGCAAAGTTCTTATGTTGACACACCACAACAAAACAGTGTAGCGGAAAGAAAAAATAGACATTTACTTGACAGTGTAGCAGAGGTGACCCAATTGATGTTGGGAGATATCAAAGATTGGTTGGGAAGTTAATCTATTTGTGTCATACAAGACTAGATATTGTTTTCGCTGTCAATTTGATCGGCTGATTTACGCACTCTCCTAAGAAGGTTCATTTGGAAGCAACTTACCGCATTCTGAGATACCTCAAGGGAACTCTAGGAAGGGGACTAATTTTTGAGAAGAAGGCTCAAAGAACTATTGAAGTGTTTACCGATGCAAATTGGGCAGGTGGTCACTGACAAAAGATCTACTAGTGGACATTGCTCATGTGTATGGGGAAATCTAGTGACTTAGTGGAGTAAAAAACAAAATGTAGTGGCTCATACCAGTGCTGAAGCAGAGTTCCATGCTATAGCCAATGGAATTTGTGAGGCAATTTGGCTCAAACGAGTACTAGAGGAGCTACAACTACCATTTGATGGTCCTATGAAACTATACTATGATAACAAGGCTGCCATTAACATTGTTAACAATCCCGTGCAGCATGATAGGACTAAACATGTGGAAATTAACCGTCACTTCATCAAAGAAAAGCTAGAAAATGGAGTGATTTGCATGCCATATGTTCCAACCACACAGCAAGTAGTTGATATCCTTACAAAAGGATTGTTCAAGCCAAGCTTTGATGGAATCTTTAGCAAGTTGGGACTTATAAATATATATATTCCCCAACTTGAGGGGGAGTGTTGATTTAGATATAAAAGGAAAGGAAATATTCTGTAATTAGTGAGTATATACAGTTGTAAATTAGTTTATTTAGTGTCCTAGTTTATAGTTTCCTAGTTAGTAGTTTCCTTCTTTAGGTGATTCCTACATTGTATTTATACTATAGCTCTGTAACCTTTTGATGATAAGCAGAAAATAATTTTATTCCTCAACTATAGGACAGAAAACCACCATATAGGGGATCATAATATTGATTCGTTACCATGAAGAAATGATGATGGATTCAATTAAAATATTTCTACAACAATGGTATCACTTAGCCAAAGGAAAGACAGTCAAAAAGCAGTGAAATTTTTAATCACTAGCCAAACTTTGGAAACATAAGAACAACAAACTATAATAGGGGGAAAAATAAAAGACTGTACAGTTGATAAGCTCCCACGTTGTGCCTCTGGCGGAATCTCAAAATCCAATTCTGGGATCTGAATGCATAAGGAGATAGAGAGATAAGTACACCCAAACTACATTACTGCACAAAGAATATGGAGATATTTGACATTGCAAAGAAAATTCGAAAGACAATAATGAATTAGCAGTTTTTACATGACAAACTAAAGAAATAACAATTTTAACACCTGTTGCTTCATTACCGGTAATTATCTTATCTTTATTTACAATTCTAAGCTCAAATTCAAACTCAACCAACCAACAACATCATCCAAACCAAGCCTATCGAATGTTGTACATACAAACAAATCTACACAAAAAATGATAGAAATTAAACAAATGAAAAAAAATGACACGTATGAGAGCCATAACATCCTGATGAAGCTCAAGCTAATTGCAACAAAGCTTTACAAACTGCTTGCAATGTTTTGGAAATACACAAGAAACACATTTTAAAATGAATAACAACTAGAACCATAAGAAACTTTGACCTCAGATGAAGTCTGAAAAACCATGCCAGGTAGTAAGGATTTGGAACTTTGGCTCAGTGAGCATATACATTGTGAGTAACAGCAAGCCTTATATGAGGACTCAAATGTACTTATTCCAATCAAATTACCAACTTACCGATTCAGTTATAGGAGAGGAATGAATAACAGAAATGCAATATAAACAGCTTAAACTAAATGCATCTACATGAAATAGGACATCATAATTATACCTTTATAGTAGCAGATTCAGATTTTACCACTTGCCGATTAAGCATCTGCATTAACAAAACCACATATTCGTTAATGGCACCACTAAAGCTTCTTAAAAATTCCATTAAAAAAATTCCTGATCAGCAGGATAGAAGCATATGGAGGAGGAAAGAAAGAGAGTGAGCAAAATCAAAGGAAAGAAAAAAGAAGGAAACTATCAGTCACGAAAGTATACCTTCGGATCACCAGATGGGATACGGCAATGATAGCAACAGCCCCGTGGTTGTATTTCACCAGCAAACTGAACTTCATTGTTTCTAAGATGAATAACAAAGATACTCAGATAAAGATTGGGCAGGGCAAGCAATATCAAAAAGTAAGTAAAATTGGCAGTTATACCTCTCACCACAATGGGGACATTCAAAAGCAGATAATAAGATCTGCAAGAATACCAGCATTCTTTGAATAAAAATGAATAATCAAGCTCATGTTTCCAAAACTCAACATCAACATGTGGATTAGGCCAAGATAAAAGGATATATAGAATAGAAGCAGGCAAGCAAGCATGGTACCAGTACCTTTCGGAAGTGTGGAATTGAAGTCAAAAGAAACCTTGTCACACCCTGCCACAAATTACAAGTAGAATTAATTCTCCCAGAAATAAAACCAATTAAACCAATTCAATTCAATCCAATAAAAGAGAAGGTTACATTGAGTTGGCAGCGCATGCAGAGACTTTCGACTTGATAAAGAGGAACGTCGATATCAGCATCAACAGAAATAGCTTCTACCACTGACCTCACGTCCTCAAATTGTTCTTCCTCTCTCTTGTTACCATTGCTATTGTCGTTACTGTTATCGCTTCTTTCCATCTAGAAGATGATAGTATACCAGAGTGTTTTCCAACGATGGAGGAGTGACGGCGGCAAATTAACAGAAACGAATGGAGGAGGACCGAAGGTGACTGGCGGCTTCGTGGAGGTTACAGTTTCGACTCCGACCAGACGAATATGGAGGACTGACGACGGTGAGGTGGTGACAGCTTCAACACTGAGCAGAGGAGGATAAGAAAGTAAGTGAAAGTAGAGAATTAGGGATTAAGAATGGAGGAGGGAAGAGGAGCCGATTTTGCTAATTTCAAATTTAGTCCTTAAATGGTTCAGTGTTAGAGTGGATAATTAAATATAAATTGTATTATTAATTTATAGAAAGCATTTCCAGAACCATCTCATTCTTAAGGAAAGGATAGAAGAGAAAATGGAATCACGGAGAAGGAGAAGCAAAACATGCAAAATGAACCTGCGTGTTCTTTTATTCTCCGTTTACTTCCAAATCGAGAAACGCTTTTTAATATCTAACACAGTCGCATGTAAGATTGACCCCTATCTAACTTTGAGCAGTACTGCCTTTTATAAATCTCCAGAACATAGTATCAAATTACTTAAATACCCCTATATTCCAATTCATCGAATAAGGGTCTATGGAATTCTCCTGATATAGGGGTGTTACCAGGCCCGGGCTGTCCAACCGTTTCGGGAGGGCCGCCCGTCGGGTCTTAGTCAGTCCAATTGTTTAATACATTTTTAATATATATATATATTTATTTTAAGAGAATTTAAAAAAATTGTCACCTGTTTAATATATTTTTTAAATTTTTTATATATTTAGTTTAAAATAATTTAAAAAGAGTTGTAGCTATATTTTTAATATTCTTAAATTATATATATTTATCAAAAATATGTAGAAATGATAATGTTGTTATCATTATTCCCTACAAACAAGAGAATTTAATTTAATTTTGTAATTTTATAATAACAATTAATTATAATGTAAATATAAAAATTATTATTTATTTCAAATATTATTTTTAAGTGTTCAACAAATTATTATATTTTTTTAATATGATTTTTAATAAGATTATAATATAATATTTTCAAACTTTTAATGTTTTTATAGATTATGTATAAAACTCTTAATTGATGTAGTTGTTGTTGATTTTTTTTACTTGTATAGTTGTATAAATATTGTTGTCTTTTCATATTATATCTATTATTAAATACATTGTAAAATTTTATATTTTTTTACACATATTAAAAGAAATTAATTAATATCATGATTAATCTTAATGCATTTAAACTTTTTTATTTAATTTTTCATATTTACACAATATATACGTTATGCATATATGTATTTATATTAATCTTAAAATGAATTAATCACTTTATTAATCCTAATCTATCAATTCCAAAACAATATATAAGTAATTGAGTTGTAAAAACAAATGCGTTTTTATAAATACTTTTGATATGTTTTCTATAAATTATTATTTTTATTGCTTTTGAAAATAGTTCTTTTACTTTTTTGTAAGATCGTTATATTCTAATTAATTTAAATTTATATTCATAATTTTTTCCTTTTTAAATCCTGATCATGAGTTTGTAGCATTCTGACTTCATAATCATGAAACAATTAATACCATAATTGTTTCATAGTATGTAGACGCTCTTGAGCTTCACCACTGTACAATGCATTATAAATATATTTAACTCCGTTCATCTTGTATCTTGAGTCCAACATATATAATATTGCAACAATATCTCCAACCTTAGACCAATAAGAATTAAACTTTTCTGTCATACTTTCCTCTATTGTCCAAATCACTATATTGGAGTTCAACAGCCACATTGATAAAACATGCTTTATGTTGGACATAGTGCTAAAGATATAATGCGAAGTTAGATATTTTGCTCCTGATAATAATTTAGTCCAATTTTGAATAATTTCAACTTCATACAAAGTTCTCTTGCCAAGTGTCATTGATCCTCTGATGGTATGCAGGTATACTAAGAATCCCTTTCGATTAGTTTAATAAAGAGCTGAGCATATGGGATTGTCGACTCCAACATCTTAAAAGTTGAGTTTCATTTGGTAAGACAATAAAAAACCAACTTCTTTAAATTTGGAATGCATAAAATTCGTGCACCATCTTCAAAAGTTGCAACTCTTTTAGGAGTTGCACTCTAATATTAAAAAAAAACTACTTTTAATACACTCTATTGCTTCCTTTATTGTCTCTAACTCATCCTTCACAATCAAGTTAAGAATTTACGCAAAACAATGCATATGAAATAACTTACCTCCAATCAATAAGCTCTCAATCCACATCTTACCCAATCAATAAGCTAAATATTAAGTTTAGTGAGGCGAGTAGCAACTATTAAATCATTAGTCGGTCAAAGGGCTAAGATTTAATTAGAGTGTCGTATGATATAGGAATTTCGCTTACTGGTTGGTTGAAATTCTTGGGGCTAATGATATCTTATTGGAAAGAATTGCATTAATCAATTTAGAGTCAGGCTAGTTCAGTTCTAAATTAGTAAAGGAAGATAGGGAGAACTCAACTGGTGAACATCTCTATAGTTAGCCTACTTTATAGCTCGGGATGTCAGTGATAAAATTCTAGACTTAAATGACTAAATTTATGGACTTAGTGTATGCTTGAGCACTTGTTAATATGCATGGTCAAATTTTGTTTATATTATGTTTTTAGAGTTAAAAGTTTCTGTTCTAATTAATTAGTTTTAGTTTCTGATTGAACCCCTTTCTCATCTTTACATGTGTGTGGTATATTTTGAGGTATACTATGTTTTCCTATTAGATGAGGCCATAAGTTGATTGATTTCAACAACTAAGATTCGCAATTAATAATTGGAGAACATCTTGACTGAAATAAGTAATTGAATCTGGAATTTTAAAGGAAATGTAGTAAAGTGATTGGCGAGAAAACTTCCAGCCCCTACCTATTCTGCTTCTACTATGTTTAAATGTTTACATGTGATTTTTCTACATCTCATCATATATTTGTTGATTTTATAAGGTCAAGGGTTAAAAGTTGAAGGCCTAAAACATCTTTCAAAAGAAGAAATATCAAAAACTACTCAATCTAATTTATTATACAGATGGTTGTCTAGTATGTATAGTTTACCACTACAAGAAAGCTGGCGTTTCCGACGGAACGCAACGAAAGAAGAAAGCGTCGTAAAAATGGCGGTCGTTATAGCTTACCGACGGAAATATTTCGTCGTATTCTGTCAACGGGTAACCGACGGAATATTATCCGTTGTTGTTATGTTGCGACGGAATATTTCGTTTAAAAAGACGTCGGTGCAATTAACATATCACCGACGGAATATACCCGTCAGTATCATTTAGGGATAGAACCACCATCGCAAATATTTGGTAGTAAGTTATATCTTTAACGATGGAATTTCGGACGTCGCCAAATTTATTCCAAGTTATATGCCGACGGTTTGTCTCATTCCGTCGGTAAATATTTACCGACAGAATTCTGTATTCCGTCGGTGAAAAAAAAAGGTGTAACCCATTGGGTGCATATATAATTGGACATCCACACATCAACCAGTACATCAAAGTTTTGAATAATGACAATT
>JANZLF010000007.1:396810-412127 GCA_026546835.1 Erythroxylum foetidum | reverse complement strand
AAATTTAATGATATAAAGAAATTAAATAAGAATTAATGAAAAGTATTAAAAATTAGTAATATAGTTTTCTCATATAATTAACACTACATTTTGGTTGCACTTCATTTTCATTATATGTCTAATTAATAAATAAAATATCAAAATTAAATAAAATATATATACTATATATCTTAACAAGCAGCTACCTTGGGTTCAATTTGTGCAGCTTAGTGCAACAATTGCAATTAGGTACCAATGGCTAATATGTAATGCCATTGATTGCCTCGTCAAGAAAAACGAAGCTTAGGCTTAAAACCCGTAAGTAGTTAAGCTATCCCTCTTCTAACAATTAGCTCTTCAAAAGAATTCTATTTCGCAAAAGGAAAACTTGATTTTGGGTCTATTTGGTCCTCAATATGAATATTAATTTAAACCTTATAGATTGTTCATAACAACATAACAGGATTTTAAATTGAGGAGTACAACTAAAATTGCATCTACAATATACAATTTCTTATGGTTCAATTACCACAATTTATAATAATTGGGAGTCTATTTTCTATTTATAATAACTCACAATTTACAATTTAAAAACTTTATTTCATAACTGTAAAAATCAAATTTGGATAGCAAATACTTGCCTAACATATTCAGATTGATGAATATTATATTTAATCCAGGTGAATATAATATTTAATTCCTAACATATTTAAATTTGGATAGCAAATACTTGCCTAACATATGTAATTCCATACTACAATACTAGTTCGATGCTTTCCTCTTTATTACTTTCAAATGTAAGCATATCATCTTTATAAATCTCATACTCACATTGAACACTAATATAATGATACTAGTTTTGTTCTACAACTCTTAATGCATTTCATCGAACACCTTGAGGTCAAAACCATCTCAACCCTATCTACACACAAATCTTTAAATTATTTCCATTCAATACATCCACAACAATCACACAACACAAATCAAAACTAAATTAACAAATCATATGAATTAAATCAGTTGAAATATATACAAAAACCACCGCAACCCACAAATCTCATCCTTTACCTTCGGATTGTCCAGAGAAGAGAGGGAGCAGCACGTCGCCGGAGAAGAGGGAAGGAGAACGTCGCCACGTCGCCTGAGAAGACGGAAAGAGAAGGAGAATCGCCCAACGTCGCCGGAGGAGAAGAGAGAAAGAGAAGAGGAGAGTCGGGGAAGGAGAGAAGGAAGACGGCTGCGGAAGGATTTAATTTTATTTTAGCGACGAAAATTATCCGTCGGTATAATTAAAATAAACCGTCGCAGAGTTAAACCTGCTAACCTAATATACCGACACCGTTTTGAAATTTACCGACGACTTATTTCCGTCGGTGAAATTTTCCTCCGTTTAATTTTGCCGACCGAATTTTAATTCCGTCCCTGTTTACAGACGGAACATTTTTCATCGGCATCTTTCCGCCGCCGAGTAATTTTCCCTCCACTCTTGGCAACGGATTTGTTGACCGTCAGAAAAGTTCTTCTTTAATATAGCGACGGATTTGTTATCGTCGGTGAACCATTTCTAACCGACAGGTTCGCCGACCGAAAATTTTATTCCGTCCCTATTTACAGAAGGAATGATCTCCATCGGCATTTTTCCGTCGCTAAAAGGCCCCGCGAAAATTTTCCTCCAACTTTGGCAACGGATTTCTAGACCGTCGGAAATTATCTTCCTTTAACCAACGGATTAGTGTTTCCGTCGCAATTAACAGACGCTATATGATCCGTCGGTATATTTCCGTCGTTATATGACGATTTTCTTGTAGTGTACGTATTTACTAGATTATGATTAATCCATGCCATGGAACAAGTCATTTATATATATTTTTTGTTTGGGTATGTTTAGGAGGCTATTTATATGCTATAATGTGATTAAAAAACCTGCTAAAATTAATTTGTTTTGGATTTTTTTTAGAAATATGCACCTTCAATATGAAATCGTTATTCTTAAACTGTTTATGCAATCAGATTTGAGAGCTGATTGTTTACTGCTAATTTCTTGATTTCTCAGCGTGATATTGACATACGTTTAAGTTTAATATGCCTAGAAATTCAAGTGAGAGGTGATGAGATTAAATGAACTTGAAAGAAGCAATCTTGAATGTCCGAAGAAGCTGATTTTGCATTGTTTGATCTTTGTTTTTGAGCTGTACATTTTTTTTATGATTTTTTGAAGTTTGAACATAATTTTAGCTTCTTTAAGTGCCTAAAACATAATAAGTGACAGCTCATGTGTTGGGTTATTAAAGAGATTTAAGTAAAATACAATCTTTAAAGTTAATGAGGTGAAACTAGAGAATTACAAGTTGTTTTAGTGTGCAATTTCCATATCTGATTTGAAGGGTTTCATAATCATAATTTTCTGATTTAAGGGCCTGAAATTTGGTAAATAACATGGGTACAAGTTGTGCATGAATTTGAGCTAAATTAATCATCAAATTATAGGTGTTTCACCTTCTTTTTTGGGTTAAATTTTTCTAAACGAATTTTACTTTGTTTGGAATTTCAATTACATATATTTACTTAATTAATACTCTCATTTGCATTCAAAATGAAATTTTAACAAACAACACTCTCCTTGTGGGATTGACTCTCATTTCACCCTATACTAAATTTGTTAATTAATTAATTAATTAATGGTAGAAATAAGATATTAATTTGTATATGTTTGACGACATATATCACAGCCTTATGCCTAAAACCAATAATCCTACTCATTGGAAGAAATTTAGACTTATTGCTTGCTATAACAATCTATACACTCTTTATTTTATTTTATTATATATTATTATAAAGTCAGTTTTAAATTCCTTACATGTTTATTAGTTAGCCCATATCTTTATCTTCAAAGGTATTATAAATTTAATGAAAAGCTTGATGACAAATTTTATGTAAGGATGAAAGAGAGATGGAATAACAATGTCTCAAAAAAGTTGGAAAGAAGTCAGTAAGCTAGTTGATGTGGGCGAACTAGGGACAACCCCTATTAGTTTGACTAAGAAGTTGCTTGTTGCTAAAAGACTATAGAGATTATTGGAAAACAAGAACAACTTGCAGATTAGATGTATTTCATAAAGGATAAAAGATTACGATAAGTACAATTAGGGCTGATATTCCCTTGGTTCATTACTCGACTCATGAAGCTAAAAGACCATCTTTCAGATTCCTTTAAATGTAATATAGGGAGTGGAGAAAGAGCTTTCCTTCACCACAATAACTGGAGTAGAGTGGGACTATTATACCTTTCCAATCTCTATATACATTTACAAAACAAATTTCCTATCAATGCCAAGGTTAAAGAATGGATAGATAGGAATCAATGGAATAACTTCCCGTATGAACTAGCTTTATCATTACTATACTAGTACAATCCTAATCTAGAGAACGAGGATAAAATGTTTATTAATAAGTCTTGTAGAAAAGTGGTAAGAGGCGTGGGAGAAAAGGTGAGCTAGTATAGAGTTTTGTGGAACAAGAACTTATTTCCCAAGCTGCCTTTCTTAATGCGGTTAACCATCAAGCAAGACTTGTCAACTAAGTACAGACTAAGTTTTCGCAATTTTTTTAATTTATGTATTTTGTGTAAGGAGGCAAGAGAAACTACTACTCACCTTTTCTTTGATTGTAGTTACCCAAAGTGTATATGGGAAAATGTACAAGAATTATGCCTTATTCAAAAAAAATATTTTAGTTATAGGGATATTCTAGGATGGCTGATGCAGGACAAAACTATCAAAAAGGGAGATATAGCAATGAATGTCGTAAGTTTGGAAGCAAGTATATAGACGATCTGCTTTAAAGGCCTGGAAAGCTCAAAAGAGAAAATAATTGGAAAAACCATACAATGGGTTAGAAAGCAACTCATACTAAATTAAGAGGCAAGAAGTTGTCAAACAAGTATGGTAAGAGGAGGAAGAATTATTAACCACATATATACCTATTGGTAAAAAAAAAAGTAGACTTAGAAAATATTAAAGGCTGAAGCTAAAGTTAGAATGTGGAGCTAATGAAGTGTCAATAGAACTTGATAAAACTTAATGGTTCTGGTGTTGTTAGAGGAGTTAATTAACTTTCCCTATGAAACTTTGTGTTTTGAGCTCTTGGAAGTTTGAGATTCTTGATACGTTGTATTTTGGACTTGAACAATATAATTCTTTATTTTCCCAAGAAAAACTTGGAACACAAACGATATGAAGAAGAAGGAGACTTTGTGAGTAATAATTTAAAGTAGGGATACTACTCACAAGAAAACAATAATACAAAATGACAAAACTTTTGAAGGTTTTGCATCATAGTAATTTGAAGAACTTCTAGTTGAGATTAAAAATTCCATTCCACGTTCGACTTATTTAATCATATAAATTTTTTTCCGTAAAACATTTACGATATACAAAATTATATTGTTTACGATCTTGTGTTTTTTTTTCCTTAACTTTCAATTTAACATAAAATAAATGGCGAATTATATTTGAAATAGATTCATATTTCATACATTTTATTAATATAACTTTTAGTTTTAGATTAGTGTTATAAAATTAACTAAAGTTTAAAATTTTAAATATAATTTATCCTTGAATTTGGAGTATTTTTCATTATAGACGTTAAAGAAGGAAAACGAGAGAGCTAATCTTTAAGCATAATTATCATTCATATATGTAGATTATCAATCGCAAATTTTCACAAATAAACTAGTCAAAAGAAAATAAACAACAATCAACTGGTCCTGCGTAACACTCAAATCATGCATGTTCCACTGGTTAAACGATGGCAATTTGCATCGGATTTCGTCAATCAAACGGAAAACCAAATCCCACTAACATAACCTGTAAAAGTAAACTTCAGAGCACCAAATTCATGAACCAAGATTCTCCGTCCAATATTATCATGTCTTATTCTGTCTTATAAAATTTTAATCATTTATTTTGTGAGACTCATGCGAGGTTCACGCGGGACCTATATAAAACTCACATAAATAAACAGCTGAGATTTATTAGACGTAATAAAACACCATAATATCGGACAGAAGATCTGGACTCCAAATTCATTCATTCAAACTTATATCCAACATTTTCTTATGCATGTTATAATTAACCTCAGAAAAGAGAACAAGGCAGTAGTACGTACTGTCATTTTCATCCCAAGCAAATTATGACTTGCTTTCAAATAACTTGAGGTAAAAGCATTTGAGTGAGCGAGTAGGTCATTTTTCCATTCAAGACCTAACTGCCTGAGTGACATGCTGCTTACCCATAACAATATCCCCCATCCTCTAATCTAATGTGAACGAACTGTGTATATTCTCTCTTGCTTAGATAACGGCTTTAACAAGAAAGATTTGGAAAGTGGGTGTTTAACTACTTGTTTTCGCTTTCTTGGGCAGTGATTGGCCTGTTCATAATCATATTGTCTTAATGTTGTTTAGGATCAAAAGGCGACGTAGTTTCTTGAGTGTCATTTCTTAAGTATGACGCCATCTACAACTGTACGTAGTTGCTGTTAGTCATTAGTAATATTACGGATGCTCCATGAGGCTAGCTGCATTATTTAAGCTCTTATCTAAATTTTCCGACCAAACTTTCAGATCTCGTGAAAACTGAAAAGCATGTTTTCTTCTGTCTCTAGGTTTTTCATTTGACCAACAAAAATGGAACTAGCTAGACAACACTTAGCAAGGAATGTCATGTCACATACCTAAACATATAATCATAACAATACTACAAGATGGTTTCCTATACATTCATACTTCCTAGATTTTTTAAGTTACCAGAGGCTATGAACTAGCTAGTCTCAACAGCAAGGCTCTATGCGTGCTGCGCTATACGACAGTTTTCGATATAGGATGTAAATTGAATGTATATAATAATGGATCACATAATGAATAACTAGCTAGGTTTATCAAAATCAAAGTTTGGTGCTCTTTTCTAAAAGGAAAAAACAAAACACATTGCTTGATTATTTAACAGCTAGAGGAGATTTGAAGGAACATTATGACTAATATGCATGCATTGAGAAGGAGATTTAATCAGAAAGTTTGGTGCAAGAGAGCATGCGAGCTTCTGAGCCTTGTTGGCGATGTTGCAACAGACTCTATATCTATTGTCAAGCAAAGTTCTTAAGACAATTACTAATCTCCAACCTTTGATTTTTCCCTTCCTTATAAATTCACTTCACTTATTCACTTTAAGCATATGCTTATCAGCTGATTAAAGCATGGAAAAATCACACACAAAAACTCCACTCAAGGTTGCTAATATATATGCTATATATGTTCTTTGTATATATTTTTAATGTTGCCACAACGCTAATTGGTTTTTGGTCTGTTTCTTTCGTCATGCATGTTCTAAAAAGCTTGTTAAGGATAGCTCAATCTCCGCTGTCTCCTCAAGCAACATTGCTGCTAAAGGAATGGTGGGTACTTATTGAATTTAAAGAAAAAAGGAAACTCCCTTGTTAGATTGCTAAAAGAGGTGACTGCCAAGTAAAAAATGAAGACCACACATTGTTTTCCTCTGGCTGAATGATATATTAAACAACCACCCTAGGTCGTCATGTGCTGTACCTATAAATAATGGGTTTTTTATTTTCTTTATCGTTTCGGCTTTAATTTGTTACTATGTATAGTTTTCGTTATTGACATGATTAGTCTAGACTCTTAATTAAGTTTCAGTCTTTGTCATTGAATTACTAATCAAATATATTGGCATCTGAGCAGAACAAAGATGAGATCAAAGATCGACTCCACCAGAAATCCAAGGTAATTAGACTGAATGTTTAACTTCAGCCTCCCACCACCTTTTATCGCAAAACACAGAGTTTGAATGAAAACACCTTTACTTGCATGGTACGTAGGCCACCTTGAAGCCTCCTGCAAAGGAAAACACAAAGCCCCAAGAATTCAAGCTCCACACTGAACAAAGAGCTTTAAAACGAGCTATGTTCAACTATTCGGTTAGTAACTCAACTTCCAGCCCAAGTCATTGTTTCATCTGCTTTCATTTTAATTTCTCTGAATTTAATTAGGTCGCAACCAAGCTATATCTCACGGAGATGCACAAGAAACAAGTGGAGAAATTGCACAAGGTTAACCATCAGGATCGAACTTAAACTAACTAGTTATTGTCACGAATTTTTTAGTAACATCAAATTTGAAACAGATGATAGAAGAAGAAGAGATTCGGATGATGAGGAAAGAGATGATTCCAAGGGCTCAGTTGATGCCCTTCTTTGACAGACCTTTCTTTCCACAAAGGTTCTGATAACAGATCCCCTAAAGTTTGGCTCTTGCCCTCTGTTGCACTTGCTGCAAATAATTGTTTTTTTTTTCTTATTAATGTACAGATCGAGTCGACCTTTGACAATCCCCCGGGAACCAAGTTTTATGTTGAACGGCAAGTGTGGAGACTTCTTTTCTGGCCACGAATTCTACTACTTGAACTATTCTCTATCGTCGAAGCCAGTGAAATAAATTAGATCGACATATCAGTATTAACATTCGTGCACTCTTTGTGTGGCTGGACTTCCATCCAAACTTATACAATCAAGTCATGGCTCATTTCGGATTTCGAGTGTTCTGTTATATAATATAGCCTAGTTAATTGCTAGGTACTAAGATCTGATAGATATTGAGGAGTGTGCACAGTTTCTGTAGTCACCTTTGCATTAACAAAGTTTCTGTAATGGAGTTTCGACTGTTCAGAGTCAAATAACTTCATTTAGTAGCACCAAGGTTTTGTTTTTTCCTTTACACAATTTATAGTTCGTTGAATTGGAATGCATAGACATTGCGACCACCATTACTTGGTGTACCAATTTCCGTCCTATTTTGTGCTACAACCTAGTATATAAAGTCATTGCGAAATTGCTGGCGGATAAATTCTGACATTACCCATAGAAATGAATATTAGGAATAATATTCTCCTTTTACAGGAATTACTCAAAGACCACTCATCTGGGAGGCAAATTAGGAGTCGTATGCTAAAGATAGACTTCTACAAATTAAGCAACATTCCTGGAAATTTTAGACATGCCTTTGGTATTTGTGAATTGGATTATAGAATGTGTTCAAACTCCTAGGTTGAGTTTTCTGATTAATAGAGTGCCTTCCAATCCCGTCAAGAATGCTAAGAGACTTAGACAAGGGGACCCGTTATCCTCTTATCTATTTACCTTTGTCATGGAAGGATTGTCCAAACTTCTCTGAACCCTTACATCTTCCAACAAGCCCTTTCAGTACCATTAAAAGTGTACTCAAGAGTTGCAACTCACATACTTTATTTTTGCTGAAGATCTTATTACTACAATAAAATTAAACTTTTTGCGTCGTTTTGAAAGTAGACGTCGCGAATGGTGTGAGGATATCGCGACGTTTGGTAAGACGTTATGAAAGATTCATAGAAACAATTGGGCAAAGTTGTACTTGAGGTATTATGTGAATGCCAATAAAAACAATTGGGCAAAGTTGCTTGATATTGCCTAATTTTCTTACAACTTGCGAAAGAATTAACCAATGGGAGCCAACCTATTTGAGATTGTGAAAAGTTAGCAATCAATGACCCTACACCTCTGTGCTATTATATATAAAGGCTCAAGTCCTCCCGTATTTAGGTTCACTAAAGGTTGGCATGAGAAGACCTATATGATATAAGCATACTTAGCAAAGGCCACGAAGACTATGAAGAAGTGGGCTGATGCAAATTATAGGAACTTAAAGTTTAACAAAGGTTACTTAGTATTAGTGAAGTTTCTTCCTCACCAAATTCAAAAATTTCCTAAGGTGTTTAAAGGACTTGTAAGGTGCTTCAAGGAAACTTTCTCATAGAGAAATGGATTGGTAAACTTGCCTATTGTTTGATGTTACCCTCTCACTTAGAGATGCAACTTGTGTTTTATATGAGTCTTTTTAAACCTTACCATGGGGATGTGGACAAACCCTACAGGGATAAATCAAAAAGAGCCTCTACTGCAATTACCATAATGTCCAAACAAGATGTTGAGGAAATATTGGGGCATCTGTTATAATAAATAGGGGCACCCATCCAAGTTATGATTAGTATTTTGTAAATGGAAGGGGTTACTTGATAGCGAAGCAAGTTAGGAATATGAGCTCACATTACAAGATCATAAAGATAAGATTGAAGCATATATGGAGTACGCGCTAAGGATGTGCTAAATTGAGTGGGTAAGAATGTCACCCCTTGTATGTTTTAATGCTCACAGGGGAGGTTTCATCCCTTGTATGTTTTAATACCCAAAGGGAAGGTTTGGTCCCAAAATCTTTTAGAACTCTAAAAAAGGATAGAATTCTCTGGACCTTATGGAGCCTTGCAAGTAATTATATAATTACTTAGTGTAATAGGGAGGGATAAGGTTGGTAAAAAGGTCAAGCTTGGGACACAATAGATACATCACTGCAACCTTATCCCTCCCTATTACACCAAGTAATTAGTCTTAGAACTTTGCCTTCAAAAAGCAACCATCTTTCCTAAAAATAGGTCGACCCTATCTTCTTCTTGTAACATCAAAGCAAACATATAACCTTTTGAACCAAAAAAAAAAAAAAAAGTATGATATGAATTTTATATTACTATAGCTGTTTTCATAAAATGTAATTTTCATGGCATGTAACAAAAAAGTCTCTTAGTTCCTTATATGTTGTACTATCAGCCTAGTATTATTAAACTTTAACTCATACACATACACCCTTTCAACTTGACACATTCATTAACAAAATCTATTGCCCTTTCATTTACCAGTCTCCTCTATATTGCTTTACAGATGCTTGAATTAACAAATATATTCAACTTCTTTGTACACTTCAATCACTTTTGTTAAAGTTCTATCATTGAAATGTCTCATCAACAACTTAGCAATGGTACGAACCGAATTGGAGATGTTAGTAATTCGTATTAATTTTAATCAACCTCCTAAACCGCAGTGAGAAAGGGGAAATGGGCACTGAAGAAGTCTCAACGCTTCTAGATGCTACTGCAACACCAACACTAATGTTTTTTATTAGATGCTAACAGAAGCACCGTCAACCAGACTGCTAGTTTGAAAGCAGAAGGAAATAAGCTAAGTATGTTTGGAGTAGTGTTCCCCAACCGGAGCTTCCCTCTGGACATTTCCACTTTTTCCCAAATCGACACATTCCATTGGATTCTGGACATGAACACTTTCGTTGGTATCTCATCTCTCTTCCTCCTGCTCATGGTTACCATTTTAAATTATAAATTCATACTTTGTTGTGTTGCAGGTGAGGCCTACGATCAAATCCGCGAGCTCTGCATATTTCTCTTGAACAACTTCACTCTCCCGCCCGACAAAGCCCTCGCCGTTTACATTCAATCCCCAGGCTCCCCCTTCCAGTACTGCGGCGCTGTCACCCTATCACGCCCCTCCGCCGTTCTCGCCCTCAACTGGCCCGAGCCCGGCGGAGGCCAATTGCAACTCCAGGCGCCCGACGCCGCTCCTCTCTCCGCCAAAATTGGGGTCTCGGTCGAGGACTTGGCATCCTTGCCTTTGTTGGATGTGGCGGCTCAGAAAAGAATCGAGCGACTTGCCATGAAAATAGGTCAGAATTTGTTTAATTATATGCAGTCGTTTTGTGGGGTTGATGGGAGCAGGTTGGTTGTTCCCATGGATATATTAGATCGATGGTTCAACAAGTTTCAGGAAAGGGCTAAGCGTGACCCTGAATACTTAAAAGGCTTCGATTTGTAATATCCTTGACCCATAATTTGTATCTCAAGTCTCTAGCTAAAACAGCGTATGATAACTCCGAATGTGGTTCTGTTGCTTCATTTTAAGCATTTCCTGTCAAAGTCTCCCTTCCTTTCATCTTGTTGAGGATGTCTGTCCCAAACTACTGTGCCTGATACCTGAGGCTTATGTTTAATGCGTACTTAGGTATGAGCTTAACCACGCTACTTTAGAAAGATGCTACTGTTGATATAGCACTTTCAGATTCAGTAGTTGTTATGGATTAGAATCGTCAGGATAATTTGGAACTTCTTATGGGTTAATTGTAACAAACGTTAACGCAAATGCTTTGTGTGTTGAAATATAAGAATTTCAATTTGCATAGAATTTCAATTTGCATTCACCTCATAAAAGATCCCATTTTGGTACCCTATAGTGCCTAATGTTCATCTAGGTAGTACCTGATTTTGGCAATTAAAGTGAATCTTCAATTGGCATAAAGGGTACTAAATTGGTTAAGGTTGGATATAGAATTTTGGCATGTCATTTCCCAGTTAAAACAAAAGTGGAACTATGAGCACCAGTTTCCTTCTTCTTTTGGATGATTTGGTATTAATGAATTGAGGCTAACTAAGAGGTTAAAAATTTGCTCTTTTCCACAAAGCTAATGATGAACTTTGTTTTAATAAAAGACAACCAAAAGAAGGTACTCAATAGAGACTGGTAGTTGATATTTCTTGTCTCGAGACTATATTTTACGCTCTTGCAATTTGTTACTTCCTTTTGTACGACTTTTGGCATTGGGATATAGTTTTGTGTGTCATTTCTGCTTCTTCCTTCTCTTTTTTGGGTGCGAAGAATATATAAAGTTTGTAATGGGTAAAAGCTGAGGTGAAATCTTACCCTTGGCAATTGGGACTGTTTCCACGTCTCCCCTAGTGTGCTTACAAGGTCGATGACAGATCTAAAATGTTTACAATTTCAGCATAGTCACTGTTCTATATGGGATTCCTAATGTATGGTTAAAAAAATGATTTTGGGTTTGTGGAGATCTCTTCACAGAACATGTCTTGCTCGTTGCTTCAATTTGCGCCAAGATTGTGTAACATCTGAATGAAAGGGTTATTATTGTAATGAATTCAAGGCTTAAAGCCTACTTACAAAAGGAGCAAAAAGGTTGAAAAAAATATAATATGAGGACTAACTAACTAAGAGAAACCAAGAAAAAAAATTAAAGCTGCCATCCGGTCTTCATATCAATGGTCAGAGTGTTGAGCATTTTTGGCATAAATATGTGCTCTAATCATGTTTATAGTTCTATTAGCAATCATGTATTTGTCTTCGTTGTGATTCGAGATTTGTTTATCAACTAAGACCCATGATCAAGGTGTTCATTTAACTTTTCCTTCAAGTGGCTTTGAGATTCACATTATTCAAAGGAAGTTGAAGCAGCAACAGAGTGCCCCCTACAATATAGCAGATGAAGTTTGATGAAGTATCATAATTCATCAATCCCTCTCGAAGGGAATTACTAAATATATAGAACTCATAACCACCGGAGTGAAATCTCAAACTAAGATTATAAAAATAGAAGAAAAAGGAAAAAGTCTAAGAAATAAAGGATTTTCTGGTAAGATCCACAAAACTCATAAGCCAAGCTTCTAACTTTTTCTTTATATATAATTTTTGCTTCCTACTAAGTGAAATGATGGTAGAAAAAGGTGAAATTAGATCATGAAAGATTTAGAAAATTGTACTTGTGCCTTATCTTCAAATAATTAAAGTCTCACTAGGAATTTGTTTACTTGGTGTAATAACAAGAAAGTTACAGCCTTAATACCAAAAGAAGCTTGATAGCTTCCTTAAATGTCCTCATAGCTGCTGAAATTACTTCATTCTTGGGTAGATTTTGTCTAACCTCTGATAGTGCATGTCGACTGTATTGCAAAATTTACCTGACTCTGTACACTAAAATTTATAGTTATAATGAGTCGGGATCGAATCTACAGGGAATGTTCGGTTAATTTTTGTAATGAAATTAATTGATGCAAGGAAACTATAAGGGGGTTTTTGGATTTTAAGCAATTTAGAAATTAAAGTAAAAGTAAACTATCAAAAACAAATTAAAACAAGCAATCGAAAATGAGAAAAGTGTCGAATATAAGTAAAGTTCGGTTCTAGGGTTAATCTCAGCCTAAACATGATCAAGCATATTCCATAATCTTAACGTCTTTACAACTCTTTTCGGATTATTGATTTGAGACTAATAGAATGTTCTACTAATCCCGGTTTTTCTTAGGTTGTGTTTAATCAAAATACGATTGATAATTAAACCTAACTTAATACAACCAAGATATGATCGATAATTAAACCTAACTACTGAATACCCTAAGATACGATCTCTAGATTCAATTTGGTAACCGCATTACAAATTGGAAAACGATCAATATAGGCAGTAACCTCACACGTTCGGGTTATCTAACCTAAGATATGTTGTTTATAACAATTAACAATCATTATATGCTACTCACAAACATCAAAAGTAATGATTACAGATTACATTCAATGTTTAGCAATAGGTTCGAAATAAAAATAATCAAAATAACGTATTAAGATAATTCATCCCAAAACTTAATCAAATCAACACCAACAACACAACAATCTAAAAATAAATTACAACCTTAAATTGATAAAAATAGCTTAGCCATGACTTGATGTCAATAGTCCTGTTGAACCGGTGTCGGGAAGCTGACCTTCTATCTTCATTTTTATACTCCAAGAATCAGCCTTTGTAGCATCCGTTGGTGTAGAAAACTAAAGAAAGAATAGAATACAATAGTTGTTGTCCCAACTTTAGTTGTCTCGATTATTCTCCTTGAAAGTCCAAGAGAATATGTTGAAGAAGCTATTGTCCATGCTCCTCTCTTTTGCTCTAGCCAGCCTTCACACATGCAGATTAGAAAGCTAAAAAATGCCAAATGAAGAAGGTCTTAGTGGATCCCTCTCCCCCACTCATGTTTTGCTTCAGGTCACCTTCGATTCTCACCTTAACTAGGCCCCAAACTCCTCATTCTATTATCCAAAATGTAGCAACCGACATGCACTTCACACCTTAGCCTCCACTCATGTTTTTCTACCCTTCCTCTTTTATTAAAATCGAAGACATGATAAAGTTTTGTCCACCATCGTCCTCTTCTTTGTTTTGTGGGTAGCCTACCGCTTCTACTCACCTACGGTTTTGCCTCCCTTTCCTTAGCATACAACTGACACTTGCCTTATTTGTTTATTCAAAAGCTGCACCCAAAATAAATGAGGCAGCTAGGTTTAAAAGGGATATAGGACAGGTGTCTTTCAAAATAGAAGATGACAAAATATCCTTTGATTGTTGTCCTTGGTGGTGTCCATGTTGTGAGTATGATGCTCCAGCCTCCATGTGCAGCTATCCAACATCCATCATATACCTTTTGTTGGGACCCGATCTGGAGACCAGATCCCAACCGGGAAAACAAAAAACGAAAGAAGCGGACGAATGCAAATGCAAACGTATCGGAAGTGAAACAAAAGACTTATGGAAATCAAAAGCGAAGCGAATCGAAACTAAAGCAAAAATATCAAAGCGAGAGAAACGGACGAACGCGAATCGGAAAACATAGCGAATAAATACGAACAATTACGAATAACAAATCGGATAGAAACGAAAACATAAAGTGAAAGTATCGAAAGTGAATTGTAAACAAAATTGGAGGCGAATCGAATCACAGCAGACGAAAAACGAAAGAAGCGGATTTCAAAACTTTGACAAAGCGGATCCGACATCCGAAAACAATGTCTTAGAGAACAACGATCGCGTTGAAAACCCTAAGACTGATCCAATCCGAAACTCGGTATAAATTTTTTTTTCTTTTCTTTCTTTTCTTATTCCTTTCTTTTTCATTTCATGCATCTTTAGTCGATCCCATTCATAACATCTCAAATCATAGAAATCGCCTTATCAATATTCTAACTCCCATCAACCATCTTTTAAACATCTAATTCTTATTTTTATTCTTGTTCAACTTATTATCTAATGAAATTTCGGCAGCATAACGACTGCATTTCTAACTAACCCAAACCTGCAAAGTGTTCAAAAATACATTTCTATATTCTTAATCGATCACACAATCATCAAAATTCACTGGACCATCTGTCCGGGATCGCAGCATACACAAACGCAATCCTATACCTAGTACTTTAAAAATCCTCAATCAAACTCAGAAAATAATTCCCAAAACACATCATCCAAAAATCCAATTCATATAAAATCCTCAATCTAATAAACAAATCATAATTTATCATACATAATGTCATAATCCAAGTCTTTATACAAGGTCACCATGCAATCCCAAATCACATTCAATATCTCAATTCCATAAACAATTTCATCAATTAATCCAAAACCTAAACCAATTATAATCATATACAATTCATAACTCAAATCAATACCCAAATCTGGAATTCATATACATCCCGCAGTAATACTTATAATACAATAATGGGCAAATCCAGTCTTATACAAACCGATACAAAAATCCCAATTTACACATACAAACGATACAAAA
>JANZLF010000007.1:341659-361370 GCA_026546835.1 Erythroxylum foetidum | reverse complement strand
TGAGGTGCAAACCCTAAGTACAAATTATACTTATGTGAGTGTTGATATATGAATGATTATATGATGAGAATAATGGAAAGATACCCAGGATTGTCATTGAACATGCATTGTACATAATCTATATGTATATATATGTGCATAAATTAATACGTGTAAAATTGTGCAAATTTGTGATTTGTATAAATGTATATTGCATGATATAGAGGAGCATTTGGAACGTCAACATTTAGACATTGCTGGGAATTTAAGGCAATAGCTTCTGGAGCAATTTATGAGTAACCTAGATGGTCTCACTTAATTATTTGTTTGTGATAAATTATGTTCTAAGTTATCTTTGAATGTAGACTTGATTGTGTTGATTTCGAACACTGAAGGTCCGAGGCTTCTGAAGCATGAATGTGATATTTGAAGTGCTCCTTGTATGTGAATGTTAAGAAATAAGTGTTACTCAACATGATTGTTGAAAACTTGACCAAGGTCCAATGATAAATATGAACGAGACTATGAATATGAGTGATTGAAATAATGATTGATAGAATATGTGTGATAAATTTTATTACATGAATGCATGATCAGACAATGAGAATTATGACTTGAGTAGCTACTAAAAATGAGCTTAAAGATCAAAATGTGATTAAGAGCTAAAAGCTCGCTATATATAATAAGCCATTTATCCCCAACGGATAAAGGACAGAATCATTGAGCCCAATATCCACAATGGATACTAGACAGTTTAGGCGCTCAGTCACAATAAGGTAATAATCAAATGTGAGTCTCACGAGCATTGCGTATGCATTTAACACGTTTGTTTGACTAACTGAGATATATTATGGACATGTATTTGAATGAGAGTAGATATATGAAGTAAATGATATGTGATGCCATATGTTAGATGAAAAGATGTGAATTATGTGTTTATATGTGTTGATGTATTGTATAAATTGAGTGAACCATCAAGGATGGTTACCTCACTGAGTTTGCAAAACCCACCAAAATTACAACGTTGATTTTTTAGGACTAAGAGAAGACATTAGCAATAGATAGACTCTACAAGAAGCATAATTCTTGTACTTTTGGGGAGAAGAAATGGCTCAAAGATCAGTCAACTGAGACTGAAGGATTAGATAATTTTTTTATATAATTCCTCTTTCTTGTAGTGTGTTTTGTATTAGGTTTTAGATGATGTACATATTTGGATGGTTTTGTATAGCTACAATGTATATATTCGATTTTTATGAAATGAAAGGAGGAATTCAGTTAGTTTTTTAATATTGTATCTTTTCTTTATGATACCTTATAAGAGAATATAAATGATGATGTTATGACTAAGTGATTTTTGTGACTATTCTAACATCTCATTATCATAGGTTATGTACTGGAATGTTCTCAGGGTGTTCCGGTATGTATTCTATGACAGTTGGGTGTTACATTTGTGATGGAAGGGGGGATAGTTGAATGTCCAACCCTGTATGTCTTCATTCTTTACACGTTCCTTTACATGTTTTTAGAGACTTACAAAGGTAATCCATATGGTCGTGTAAGTCAAGACACGAGCGTGTAGCACTTTACATTACTGTGTATTTGTGGCGATAGTATAACTCTTTATGATCGCATACATCTACAAGTGAGGCAGTATTGAAGATACATGAGCACTTACATAATGTACAATGCAAAAAAACCTATTTCTTGATATAAAAGATAAAAAATACACAGGTTCTTGTGGAGGGTGCAACCATAAGGTCCAAAAGTGCGAAAAAATGGAGAGATGACAAGTAGTATTGTATTCTCATCTCCTTTTTTATTGTTTTTAGGGATTAATTTGAGTTCTTGTTGGTTGTTATATCAACTTTGCTTTCAATCCTCAAATTTTGTAAGACAACTTATTGATGGAGAGTAAAGGATCAATTTTTATAAATCCTTATTTGACTTTAATAGATCTACCTGGCAGTTTGGCTTGTGATTTTTTCCCTCTATATTGGAGAGTTTTCTACGTAAATCTTCGTGTTTATTTAGTTGTTAAGTTTCTTATTTTCATACTGATTTATTGGTATAAGTTGAAGAATATTTTTTGTTGTTAATATTTGGGTTGATTTTTTAGAAAGTTTTGTTATTGTCTCCCAACACATAGGTCTCTTTTGAAAAATAACTTGTACTCGTAGTTTTTTCTAGTAGTTGATTGACTTTTTCTATATACATATATAATTGTTTTAGAATTATTTAGAAAGAATTAGAAGATTAAAAGAATAATCTATTAGTAACCAAAAAGGAGATAGTTTGGGAGTTCTGAAGACATCTCTAATAAGTTCAATTTTTTATGCTACATTGAACGATTGATTATACAACAAATAATACGTACAATGATAACAAATGCAGAAAACTTAAGGGTATGTTTGGATGTGGGTGGAGGGATGAAAGGGAATGGAATGGAATGACCCAAATGACTCAGGCAATTGTTTGGGAGTCTATTTTGAAACAGGATGGAATGGCAATTGATGGCTTTGGAAGCCATCCTTTGCCATCCAAAATCCAATATTTTGTGACCTCCCAAATTGGGGGGTCAGGGATAGAATGACATGGTTTGCCTTCCAAACTCTTTTATTTTATTTAAACTTCCAAACAATAGAGTGGCTCATTTTATTCATTCCATTCCACTCCATTCCATTTCGTTCCATTAATTGTCATTCCATTCCATTCCATCCTAAACTCCCAAACATACCCAAAGAGGCAAGACAAAGTGACCGAGACTTAAAATTAAAGGTTGGCGCCTAGCAACAGAAAGAAATCAAAATCGCATGAAAAGGCAAATCGGGTTAATTCCAAATTGAGGATGTTGAGAAACAGATTAAAAATGCAGGAATTAAAAAACATCGATAGTTCAATGAAGCAAGACAAAGATCAAATAATATTAAACTAATAGAAATAGCCCTAGTACCTAAGATAGTTAATCCAGGAAAACGGAAAGGGGAAACCCTAGCAAACCTGAAAAAGAAGCAATAACGAGCAAAGGCTTGGAATGATGATCGCCGTCGACGAGAATAAGTCTGCAACTTGGATCGTCCAATCGCACGTGCAATTTTACCCGTTCTTCATCTACTCTACCGCTTACAAGTGATTAGAACATTGGATTGACACCACCACTCCAGTAAGAACAAGAGGATGAGGAAGAAAAACAAGTTTCGGGAGGAGGCAAGGATAGGTTTGTAAAAAGGTAACCAGCTTTAAACGTAAAAGAAGATTACATATTCGTCGAATAGATAAAAACAGATAGGAGATGGTTTTTCCTATTCTGTGAAATCGAAGAATACGAATTGATATAGAATGCGTATTACATATTTATTTTAAACCAAACGTTGGCTTAATAATTACTGAGGATTACGGAGGGAATAGAATTCTTATTCCCTCGTACCAAACAAGCCATAAGAGAAACTTGATGGGACTTTAATTTTTTATAGGCTAAAGAGCTAAGTCAACAGAACGGAAGCCCAAAACGTATGTACGTGGACCGACGTCAACGCGTATTATTATTCTCAAAATGTAAAGACAACAAACGAGCACACAACATCCCGTTGGAAGTCTCGATCTTTTATCCAATCTTATAATATTTTATTTTATTTTTGTAAATTTTAATTATTTATTTATATAAATATTACGTAAATTTTGTATAAATAAATGCGAGACTCACATAAATAAATAGTTGAAATTTATGGGATAAAATAAGATACTATAATATTGAACAAAGGATCTTGTTCTATCTAATTTTATGATGTTTTATTTTGTCTTATGAATCTCAACAATTTATTTATGTGAGTATTACGTGGGTGCTGCATAAATGAACGCAGAACTCACATAAATAAATAACTGAAATTTATGAAACAAAATAAGACACCATAATATTAAACGGAGAGTCTTATCCCTTGATAACATACTGTAATAATTTTTGATAATTAGTTCACTAAGATGAGACCTTGCGTGAAGTATATATATGAGCATTGAACATGATCTTGTGCAAACTGATATTGTTCATCTGTCTAAATTTATTTATTTATTTAACAAATGTTACTATATATAATAACCGCTATTATATATAGCGGTTATTGTGTATATAATAACCGCTAACTGCTCGTGCCTCCTTCATTCTGCTAAAATAATGCCTGGAGTTAAAATTGTATCTAATAAATCTTATACGACAATCAATGGCAGCTCTGAGGCCAATCCCCTTTTCCCAGTGCAACATTCTTGGCTCCGATCACAAATTTGAACCATGTAATATTGTTTTGATCATTATCGGCATCACAAGATATAGTACCAATTATTTAATATTTTAAAATTAGTTTACATCTTGAGTTGAATACCAAGAAAATTACTAAGCAAGAATATATATTTTTAATTGAAACACATTATATTATTTTTAATTTAATAATTTAAGCATTATCTGTTTAAGTTAATTTAATTTTAATACACAATATGATAATAAATTGAAATTTTCGTTTAAAATGTTTGGGCTCATAATATTCGAGTAAAGGTCGATTTTTATGAGTTTAAATATCTGTTAACCTAAAGCTAATATGACATAAAAAAATCTAACTATTAACTGATTAATTAAGAGAAACAAATAACATCATCAATTCAAACTCAAAAGCATGATTATTTCTTTTTTCTCTTGTATTTTTGTATTTTTTAGACTTAGGATCGAAGCGTATCTTTGAAAAGAAAAGTAGAAATAAAACGAGACACAAATCATTTAACCTCACTGTTTGGAGTTTTGCATCGTAAAAGGGTTAAATTGAAATTCAACGTTTTTTTACTAGAATTTAATTTAAACATAACTATTTCAAAACGATTAAAAAGAATTCTAATGTTGTATAAATTAAACGTTCAATTTGAATCCCAATACATGGCAAGTGGAGCCTAAAAAATTAAAAAAAATTATTTTTAGTCATAAAACCAAATGAAAATGTTTGGAATTCTCTCAAATGTTGTCATCTAATTTTGGGTTTAGCTCATGCCAGATGACAAGTATTTGGCCCTTTGCACAATATTGCATGTTATTTCATAGGGTACTAAATAAGTAGTTGTATGAAATTACACAAGATACTCTTACATGATCTTGCATGACATTAAACAAGTAGTTGTATGAGCCATTTTATAAGTTGCTTGCATGTTATTTTATAGGAAATTTTATATACTTAAAATATGTTAATGTACAACCTATTTTTGGAAACTGAACCACATGTTACTTGTAAATCCTCCGTAATATATTTAATGCATAATGTACAATACCACAATGTTGTTTTTCTATCTTATGTGCAACACTTAATTTTGAGCAACATCTTTTACTATAGCTAAGCTTATTGATTGAAGAAAAATGCATTTTACTATAACAACATACTAGGAAAGAACCTTTTTCCACATTTTTCATAGAGTTAATATCCCATAAGGTAAAATCAATGAATAAAGGTACTTCCTTTCAAATTGTCTTATAAATATTAAATAATCCAAATACTAAATGTCTTTATATTATGGTAAATGCTTTAAGAAAGATCCTAAATTTAGTTATGTGGGAGATTTGTAAGTTATTTTCAAAGTTGATCTTAATTTTATCGATTGTAGATAAATTTGTGAGGTATGAAAGTAACATGGATAGTTGACAAGGCTTATTTTAAAGTTTTAGGCTTAATTTTTTGTCGTATTAAGATTCATTAAATCTAATAAAAGTTGTCTTAGGTTTAACCTTTTCAAAATATATGGGATAAAAGCTTAATGTTTTGATTATAGATCAAGAATTTTTGGCTATAGTAGGTAATGTTAGAGATTTGGGCTCTAATAAGGTTGTTGTGCATAATGATGAAGTTAATGTAGATACCATTGAAGAAGAGACTAGTAATAACGGGGATATGGAAACTTATAGGAGCATAAAGATGAAGATGATAATGAAACTGGAGTTAAAGATGATAATGAAGTTGAAGGAGCACAAAAGACATTTAATGTATCAATGTTAGATGGCCACTAACCAACGGAGAATGACTTTAGCAGCTATGGAATTTTTATTGATAATGAAGAGTATCCTAGTGGACAAGAGCCTACGGAGCTAATAAGAAGATCTAGTACAAGTATTAGAATGAATAGGTAGTGGTGTGTCACATTGAGCACCAGGTAAGGAATTTGATAATGTAAAAGAGTTCAAAGATGTTATTGTTGATTATTTAATAATAAAAAGATTGAATGTTAGATGGTAAAAAAATGAGTCTAATTAGATTAGGGTAGGATGAATTAAAGGATGCAAGTGGGAATTATATGCAGCTTATAATAATTAAGACAATTGTTTCAAAATCAAGCCATAAAGATCTATACATACATGTTTCACAACAAGTAAGCCTAAAATGTCATAGGACAAAATCATGAAGAAGTCTAGTATAACCATTACAAAGATGAATAAAGAATGCAAAGACTAGTTGAACATAGTTATGCATAAGCCTGCATATTCATCTCCTTTTCCAATATGAACAAGTCATGCCCATTGTTAATAAGAGTTTACAAAAATAGGTATAAAATAATACAAATATATATATATACCCAACCCAATTGTATCTAACCATTGAAAAAGCCATTTTCAACCATGTTAGAGGGATTTTGCTCCTCTTCCAAAGATTATAAGATCTATAAGATCTATTTTAACCAAAAAAAAACTCACCCAAAAGGAGATATGAGAACAAGAGGTTTTAGCCATGAATGGTATTACGAAAAGCTCACTTATTTCAACAATTTTTATTGCAAAAGCTTTCCTAAGGCACATATTAATGAATATATAAACAACATATGACGTATTTATGCTCAGAAAAAACAACATACCCATTGTTAATAAGAGTTTACAAAAATGGTTATATATATATATATATTGAAAGTTGACTGGAAGTCATGATTCTCTGCTATATATATATATGTATATTGAAAGTTGACTGGAAGTCATGATTCTCTGCCATAAAAAAATCCAAACATAACAAAAAATAAAATACCTAGGTTTGTTGAATCCAACTCACCAATGTTTTACACATACCACTACAATGTTGTCAACAAAAAAAACCCCACACTACAAGTTATAATACCACCCTCAAGAATACATCAATTAGGTTAAAACAAACACATTGTAGTGGACCATAAATCCAACAGGCAGGCTTAGGTGAAATTTATGAATGGATCCAAGGGCCCATGGTAAGATTAGTAATATAATGGAACATCTTCCTTCTTTCATCATGAAAAACGAAATTGACAGGTCTCATTTAGGTTAATAGACTTTTCATATAGTCAACTTAAAGACAAATGAGAAGAGTCTCATTTAATAGCTTCTTTACGATTGATTAAATGAAGAAATGATGCATTGGATGGAAAACTCTTCTTTCCTTTGAATGTTAACCGAAAGTGTGAGCGAGTAAGAAGGGGTTTTTACATTTTTTTCATTCTTTCTCCTATCTTGCATGAAAGAATCAAAAATTGCATGAGAGTGTCTCATTCTTGGTCTTCTTTCTTCTAAGAAAATTCTCCTCCAAAGTTTTCTTCTCCTTTCCCACCAAAGGATCTTGATAACCAAGTTGTCCAAGAAGAACAAGTGGTAGATCGGATTGGTCGAGGATATAATATCGAGAAGAGGATACAACACTTAGGAGATGATATATTGTCGAGGATAAGATGGCGTAGCGAGGAGTCAAAGCTGTAGCGAAGGAGTCGGAGTCGGTAATATATTATTCATCTTGTTCTTATGCTTATTATCCTTATACCATATCATGTATATATTGGCATGATGATTTGGAAATATTGCTTTCGCATAAATTTAGATTTATAAAAAGTTTAAAATTTACCGTTTCTCCAAATATGACATACTTTCTTTTTTCGATCCAACAGAATGTATCTCTTACATCCTCTATTCTTGTTACTAAACTCATTCCTTTTTCTTTATGTTTATCTCACATTTTTACTTTGCCCAAAATATTTGAATTATCCCCACTTGTTTACTATTGTTTCTTTTCACTTAATCTCTCATATTCTCTCTCATAAATTATAATTTGATCCTCGTAGACTTACTTTGGTTATAATGAAGTAAAGTAATTAGTTTGTCATTTGTAGTAAAGGAATAACTATTCTTATGTCCATTATTCATGGCTATCCTATTAAGTTGTCAAGGACACCCAAAAAATGGACTTATTCATATGGGCACTACATCACGTTACATCTCATCCTTTTATCTCTCAATTGAGAAAGAAACTAATATTTGTTGTTACCATATCCTTCTTGCTCCTATTTAACAATTGTAAATTGTAGGATTTAACGTGTTTTAAATATGAAAATCTCAATTTCTCGTTTAACTCCATACTAGCTACATTTACACAACTTCCTTTATTTTTGATCATACTATGAACTTGATTCTTGATAGAATACCTTTTATAATTATAAAATCCTAGGAATTAAAGTTTTATAAGGAAAGTTACATTCTTAGCTTAGTCTAATTAGGAAAAATTAACTAAATACTTTTGAAAAGTCAATTTCTTTGTAAATAAAATTTCTGGAATTTCAAGCAAAACAAAATAACTAACTACACGGTTCTAACACATATCTAGGAATCCTATTAGTGTCACATTTTTAATATCTTTACATATTTTTTATAAATGAGTCTAGTGCTAATTAAAAGTCCACTCTGGCACTGATATACTTTTATTTTTCCAATTTGCAAACTGAGCAAAAGATCAGTGCCAAACACCATGTCATTGGTACTAGAGACATCATGTAACCTTACTCCTTAACTTGCTCCTTCACTCGAATCAACATTATAGCCTTGCATTCTATCCTTTAAATGCTAAAGCTTCACTCTTTGCATAAATATCCATTATTAGATAATTGAGATCTTCTTTGATCTTTTTTTTCACTCTTTATCAATTATCCTTAGATATTTTTGATGGATCTCCATTAACTTTTAATGTTTCACCAGAATCCTTTGTCATCTGGCCAAGCCACTCTTCATGACTCCCTTTCTTTGAAGCTTGAATAGCTCAAGTAGATACTGAATTTCCATCACTTCTAATAGTGCCTTCTTTTCACAAGTTCCTTTTCTTTTTTTCTTTTAAATTATAAATTGATGCTTTGACACCACTTTGTTGGATATAAAAAATATGAAAAAGAAGGGTTTTAAAGAAATTACAAAGAGAGGAGGGATTCGAAAAAATAACACTACACTTGTAATGTCACTTTACTCAATGCAAAGTATTATATGACCAAATATATATAGCAATAGCCAAATACTATGCCTAAATTCTTTATATTCTAAAGCTCTTATCATACTTTTACATTAAAACATAATTAAACACTACTTTCTCTAAGCTTATGATCCTCACCACTATTCTCACATTTTTAATATCTTAACACGTCCATCAAGTTATTCTTGCATGTTAACAAGCTAAAAAAAATGGTGATGCTATTTATAATTTAAAGAAAATTTTACAAGAACTATAAATGTAGATATTGCGAAGAAAATACTATTCTAATGATAATGCACTTAGTTTTGTGATGGAAAGCTTGTAAAAATGGATCCATCTCTAAATGTATGATACTTAAATTATATTGTTCTTGTTAAAGATTCTAGTTTACATGTAATTGACTATGATGATAAGCTATGAATGCCTTAAAAGGACGTAATTGTGTTGACTAAGTCCTTCAAAGCCTTATTTATTTATTTCTTTTATTTGAGGACTAGTGAGTTAGTGGGAATGAGTTGTTAATTTTTGAGATATTTTAATAGTATTTTTTGTGAGGTAGTAGTAAGTGGACAATGATAACTACATGTTATTACTTTCTAGCTTTGTTCAGTTACATGTAAGCCTATTTATAAGCCTTTCTTTTATTCAATGAAATGAAATGTTATAGAGTCCCTTTTTTTTTTATAGGATATTTATTGCAAACTTGATATTTTCTCCTTTTTTACTATCATTTCTAGTATCATAGCTAAATAGAGAAAAGAAAAAGACTATTGCATCTTTTCTTCTTCCTTTCTAGGTTTGGTATGAATAGGGAGCTCAACAGTTTTTCTTGAGCAAAACACGATAAGGAGCAAATCACAATTAAGTGCAAATTATGGTAGGAATTAGTGTGTCCTCCACTCTTAACCATTAATTCCCATTTTCAATGGGGAAAATGAGTTTTGGGTAATTAAAATGAAGACCCTCTACAAATCTCAAGAGTTGTGAGATTTTGTTGAGGATGGATTTGAAGACTCATATAAAGAAGATTAGCAAAAATTGAAGGCAAATTGAAAAAAAATGCAAAAGCCCTATTTATCCTTCAATAAGCAGTGGATGACCTTATATTCTCCCAAATTGCATATGAAAGAACTTCAAAATAGGAATGGTGGACACTCAAAACATAGTTTAAAGGCTCAAAAAAGATAATTCCTATGAAACTTCAGTATCTTCATTGTGAGTTTGAGACTTTGAACGTGCTAAATAAAGAAACTGTGCAAGATTTCTTGTTTAAAGCCAGTGTAATTGTTAATAAAATAAAGTCTTACAAAGAAAACATTACTGATTAGAATGTGGTTGCCAAAATATTTAAAAGTCTTACCTTAAGATTTAATATTACGATTGTTACAATTGAAGAAGCTTAAGAAATGTCTAAGCATTCATTTGATGAAATAATGAGTTCATTGTAAGAACATGAAGAAAGTTTAAATCAAACACAAGAGAAAAATGAGGAAAATACGTTCTATGTGAGAAGGGAGTTTTTTAAAAGCAAAGTGGAAAATTCCATAGGTAGAGGCATTAGTAGAGATGGATTTTATGGCAGAGCTCATGGTTGAGGTAAAGATTGTGATCAATTTGCTAAGCAAAGACAATCCACGTTGAGGAGTTCTATTCAATGTAACAATTGCACAAATTTGTCCTCAAAGAAGCTAATTGTTAGAAAAGTAAAAGAAGGAAAATTTTGTAAAAAAATATGATGCAGAAACACTATTCATAGAACATTTTCATGACAACATAGTTTCAGATGATATGTGGTTTATTAACAACAGATATTCCAATCATATGTACAGTTTACGATCGATTTTTAAGAAGCAGGATGCCTAAAAATAGTTATAGGTTTGACTTGGTAATGATTGTCAGAGAAGTGCTATAAAGGCATTCACCTTTAGCACTTATTATACAAATCTTTTTTTATTAATATTGATGTTCATGTTCTTTATAAATTGATAGTGATCTTAATTTGAATTATTGAAATCCTTGATACATTTTATAATGTGTAATTATGTTAGTAACTAAATTATCCCTAGTCATAGGATTAATGAGACGGGATATTATTAATTTGGACAAACTAACACATGTTATATTCCTTAATTAGATTAAGCAATGAATCTCATAAGTTGTAAGCATGAGTCGTTTAGAGTTAACATGTGGATGCTTGCTAAGAGTAATAAGTACATTAGATGACCTACCATGAGACAATCATATGGATAATCTATTCTAGTATCAATGATAGTTTCATCATAGCAACGGTGCAAATATCCTTAGATTGAGGTAGTCAAGGACATCTTGGATACTAATCTTATACTTTGACTCCATTCCTTATTGCCTCTTAGAGGTTGCTTATAAGGTGGTGATTGGGCACAACTTAAGGTATTCGAAGGTAATTGAATAGCCAATAAATGATTCACCACTCCTGATAGAAGTAGATGATACCCACGGCTTCTTATCGGGGTCATTACTAAAAAATCTTTAGCCAAAGTAGAAATGTCATGAAGATAGTCTTCAGTGACATATCCAATTGAGTAATGAGCCTCGGGATAAGAACTAACATCACTTGGGCTAGATGTACTGTAGTCAATACAATGAGAGTTGACACTTTAACCATACTCTGAACTAAGTGGGGTATAGATGGTGAAAGGATGAATTGCACATGAACATTGTCTATGGAAGGGTTCGTAGTACCATTGACTTTTTGGTTAATTAGGGGTCATGATGTATTGTTGGATACCACTCATGACTTGCTTGAACTAAGTGTTAATTCAAGTGGCCAACATAACCGGGAACCTAATGGGTCACACGCATTGAAGATGCGAAGAATGAGTAAAATGGTTTTGGATGGGGATCCAAGATATGAGAGATGCATGACTAAGCTACACAAGTGGGGTAGTTTAGGGTCATTTAATTATAAATCATATGACACATGAATCTTGCTTATTAGGTAAGATGAAAAAATTACCTTTTAATAATCAATATGAGAAAATTACCCTTTAATAAGAAAGATGACAAAATTAAACTTTAAAGAAGGGTGGAAGTTTCATGCTAAATTAAATGGGATTAAAAGCTACTTAATTCCCATCAACTCTCTATTGATGTTGGGGGTTAGAGGAAGGCCAAAGGGTATAAGAAACATCAATTTTCGTGCAAGTGTTGTAAGAAAGAAAGAGAATTTTTGGTGAAGTGTTCATTGTCTTCTCTCACTCTCTACAAACACTCTCTCAAAAAGAATACATCACAAAGCTAGCACTTTGTGTGTTTTCTAGCCATTCTTCCTAAGAGGTTTCATGCTTTGCTCTTCGCGTGGATATCATTAGAGACGTCCTCCTTTGGTCATCGTGGTTTACAATAACCGGAAGAGGTGAAGACAACGAAAAACGAAGGAGATTATAAGGTACATATCTTAAGTTCATGGTTTGTTAAAGTTACATCTAATGGCACTTGAAAGTTCCTGACTTTTTGGGTTTTGTTTTATATTTCCACTGCTATTTTCTATTTTTGATGCATGTGATGCAAGATCAAAACTCAAATGGTAATTATGAATAGCACAATGGTAATTATGTTTGATGATTGTTTAGGAAATGGATTGTATTGCTAAAGGATGTAGTGAATCTGACTTATGGTACTTTAAGTATGGTCACTTATATTTAAATAGGATGACAATGTTATATTCGAAAGATATGATTCTAGGATTGCCAAATATTATTGCACTTGATCATTATTAAGGTTATGTTATTAAGGTTATGTCTTTGAAAAACAAATTTGAAAGTCATTTCCTTTAAGTAAAACTTATAGAGCTTCTCACTATATTGTCTTAGTTCATACTAACTTATATAGATGGATGCATACTAAAAGCTTGAATGGTAGTCACTATTTTGTAACATTTATTGATGATTATATTAGAATGAGTTAGGTTTCTTTCTTGAATCTGAAATGTGAAGAACTTGATCATTTCAAGAACCTTAAGGTGCTTGTAGAAAAGCAAATTAGTAGGTGTATAAAGGTAGTGTTTACAGATAAGGGAGGTGAATTTTGTTAAAAATAGTTTAATATTTTTATAAAGAGAATATGATTTGCTGGGAACTCACCTCACTACTTAGACCAGATAGAACTAAATATTGATGTTGAATAGAATAATTAATCAATGGTGAAAATGGCCAGAAGTATGTTAAAGGCAAAGAGGATTTTGATTATGTTATGTATATAAGTGGTAGATATAGCAGTGTATCTCCTCAACATTTATCCCATAAAAGAAGTTTTGAATAAAATACCTTATAAAGCATAAAGAGGTTCAAAGGCCCGAGTAAGTCACTTAAATTTTTTTTTTGTATAACATAAACCTTGGTAAAATCATATAATCATAAACTTGATGAAAAATAAAAAAGAAGTATTTTCATATTGATAGTTTGCATTCTAAATCATATAGTTTGTATTAGTGGAAAAATAATCGTAAATAGAGATGTAATGTTAATGAAGCTGCTTATTGGCCTTGAGGCACTAACTGAGATGAGAAGCCTATATCTTTTCCATTAGATGTTGAATTTCTAGCAACAAGTATTAAGCTAGATGCAACAAGTCCAGACCCCTCTTATTATAATAGCTTACAAAGCCCAAAATCACCATTTAATAGTTCATCTTCACTAGTAAACTCAGCATCACCTAGCTACAACTCTTCATCGACAAGTTTAGCATCCAATTCTTCAAGTGAAGCTAAAGAAGTTCCTATCATTGATTGAAATCTTCAAATCATGTAGCTTTTCTTTGTATATTTCATACCCTACTAACTATGATGATGCAGGTAAAAGTTAAGTTTAGTATAAATACATGCTCAAGGAGATATAGACAATTCAAAAAAATGAAATGTGGAAATTGGTTGATTTACTCAATGGGAAAAATGTGACTAGCTTAAGTGGGTGTTTAGAACTAAGTATAATGTTGATGATAGTTTGTATAAACATAAAGCTTAGTTGGGGGTCGAAGGCTATCTCAATAATAAGGTGTTGACTTTGATGAAACATTCTCTCTTGTGGCTTGTTTTAAAAATTTGAGAACCTTTTTAGCATTAGCTATACAATTAGAGTGGCCAATATACCTGTTTGATATAAAATCCATTTTCTGAATAGAAGTATGCTACCAATTTATTGAAGAGATTTAATATGTTGAATTGTTTTGACTAAGAATATGGTCTATTTTTTGGACCCCAAATTTTTTTAATTTATGTTGTTAAGCATGAATTGTGTTAATTGTGTGTTTATGGCTTAGTATGATTTGAATTGGGAGTTTTAGTGGATAATTGAAGTTTAATTGAGTTTAATGTGGTGTAAATAGGATTTAAAGGGGAAAAGTCTATGAGGGTATTTTGGGAAGATTACTTGAGTTGGATAGGTTAAGGCTTTGTATAGGAGGGTATTTTGGTCATTGTCCATTCCTTTAGGTTTAAAAGAAAGAGTTAGAAAGAAAGAAGGAAAAGTAAGAAGAGAAAAGAAGAAGGAAGAGTTATCGTGGGTGAGGAAGAAGAGAAGAGAAATTAGGGCTTTTGATTCCTAAGGTTTTCGACAGAGTTTGAAGCACATTCCTGGTAAGTTAGCTTCTTTCCATCTTGTTTGGATTGGATTAAACCTTAGTATAGTTTGATGTTGTGTTAGAATTGGTGGTTTAGGGATTTTCGGAAAAACTAGGTGAAATCCTTGGGTTGATGAGTTTGTGACTGATTTTAAGGTGTTAATGGGTTAGAAATGTAGTATTGGAGGTGAATCAAGGTTTAGATGTGTTGCTTGTGCTTAAGGGAAGGATTGAAGTGGAAAAATGCTGGAAAAATCGGGTTCAGAGACGCTCTCCAGACCCGCACGTCGCGACGTGCAAATTTGTGTTCGTCGCGAAGAGCGGACCGTTCGTCGCGACGAGCGTGGCCTTCGTCGCAACGAGCCCCCAGTTTCCAGTATAGGTGAATTTTGGGTAGTTTGGGCATATCTTTATCTTTTGCTGTGGATGTCCAAATGAGGTGATTTCGGATTTGTTGTGAACTAGAGCGGTAGGGCTACAAGTTTTATGAAGGGAAGAAGTTTGGAAATTGCTACTAAAGATTCGGGAATTGGTTGGAAGTCGAATGTAGACTTTTAGTGCTTTTATTTTTGATTTCCAAGCTTTTGAATGTTTCCTTTGAATATTGTTTGAATGAGAACTTGGTTTGTTATAGGAAATCAAGCCGACCTAATCCAATCGCAAGAGGAAGGACAACAGTGAGTTGGATTCCCAAGCGATATTAGGTGGGTAATATATTTATGGTTATTGTGTGTATGGGCAAAATGTGTATGCTTGTTTGTATGTGTGTGACACTGCTTGTATTGAATTATGAGAAATATTGCAAATGCATTATGATCATGATTATGTACTGCTTGAAGGACATTATGGCATTTGGCAAGAATGAAAAGTATGCAAGCTTTGATAAAATGCATTGAGCATGAAATGAATGATTATGTGCTTTGTTTGGTGAGAGAGGAACGTATTGTTAGTCACGTGCACGTCGACGTATAGCCTTCTCCCGGCTGCCCGTTTGAGGCCACGAGATCTTGAGAAATCAGACTCGGATAGTTTACGGTATAAACTCGATTTATCCGGATCATTCCACAGAACTCTCGAGCCACTTGTTCTACATCTCATCATTGATCCATTAGGAAGAATGCATAATTAATTGCTATGTTGTGAAATCAAAGATATCATGACATATTCTTGTGACATTTTGATGGTTATGAGATTGTAATTCAATTGATAGATTGATGATTTGTTATATGCTTGTGTATATACATGTATATGCTTGAATGTGTGGCTCGTTGCCAATGGCTATAAATCTATAAGCCACTGAGCTTTGCAGCTCACCCTATTATCTCCCACTCCTCAGGTGCAGAACGAGACAATCGTTGACTCTTGCAAGGCATCGGAAACTCCAAGATAGTTAGGAGCTTTTGTCTTAAGTTAGTATTTTTGGTTAGCCCTCCAAGCATATTATCATTGGGCATTCTCATGTATTTTTGGATTTTAACCTTGACATGTATTGTGCTTGTATTGAGATTGTTGGTTCAATTTATTTGAATTGTAATAGCATGAAGTATGTTGTTTATGGAGTGTGATTAACTTGAAAATTTGAAGGCATGTGTATGTGATAGAATGTATGAGAATGTGTATATGTGTGTTTGTATGAATTTTTGCATGGATGTTGGGGACGGGTCCAAAATTCGGAAAACCCTCGCAGAGAGGCGCTCACCGGGCGAGGCCTCTTCTTTTCCGCTGCTGTTTCCTTGTTAATTGCACGTTTTCGATTCTTCCTTCACGCGCCCCTACCCCGCGACCCCGAAGGGCCACCTCGGGAATAGGGATTCGGAACACGAGCCCAACAGTACGCCTATGAAAGAACATTTGGAAGAATTAAACTCTATTTTAGTAGATCTTCATAACGTGGATGTTAAAATAGACGACGAAGATGTTGCCCTAGTTTTGTTAATATCTCTGCCTCCGTCATATGGAAATTTTGGGACTTCTTTTGTTGTTGGAAAAGATACTATCACTTTAGAAGAAGTCAACTCCAGTGTTCGTACCCTAGAGCTTAGGCTTAAGGTATTTGGAAATATTGGAGAAAGTTCTGCAGTTGGATTGGTGGCTGCAAATTTTGAAAAATCCCGAGGACGTTCTAAGAAGAGAATAGGAAAGTGGAAAGGAAAAAGAAGGTCTGAGTCTAAATCTCGATATTCGATTGTAAATCCACAAGATATCTGTAATTATTGCGAAGAACCAGGTCATTGGAAGAATGAATGTCCAAAGAACAATAAAGCAAAAACTCAACATGTTACTGTTGCTTAAGATGATTCTGTGTCATAAGAAAATATGGTTCTTTTAGTGATTAATCGATCAGATTCAGAGAATAATCGAGTTTTAGATTCAGTGTGCTCTCATCATATGTGCATACATCGATTCACAACCTATGAGAAAAAGGTTGGTGGAAGCATCTTAATGGGAAACCACACATATTGCAAGGTAATAGGCATTGGTTCAATCAAGATCATATTGCATGACAGTACAACTAGAACTTTAGATGATATTTAACATGTGCCAGAACTAAAAAAGAACTTGATTTCTTTGGGAGTTTTGGACTCAAAAGGTTTCAAGTATAGTTGTGAAGGTGGAGTACTTCGAATTACCAAAAGGTGCATTTGTAGTAATGAAGGGAGTCAAATATGGTACCTTGTATATTTTGCAGGGAACACTAGTGATAGGTTCAGCTGCAACAACTTCTCCTTCAGAGCAATCAGAATCAAATCAGTCTAAGTTATGACATATGCGACTAGGGCACATGAGCAAAAAAGGAGTGACTATTCTATACAAACGGGGCCTCCTTGGGGATACACGACATCTAATTTTGGATTATATGAGCACTGTGTTTTCCGAAAACAATGTCAAGTTAGCTATGCATAAGATAAAGGTAAAATTAGATTACATTAATGTTGATTGTTGGGGTCTTTCTCGCGTTTCATCTTTAGGTGGAATGAGATATTTTTTATCTGTAATCGATGATTGTTGAGAATTGGCATTCAGTTTCTAATAGGCTAAAATTTCAGTTCTAGTAGGATTTTTATTCAGTTTCAGTATAGGACTTTAATTCCTATTTTTAGCAGATTACTTGCAACTATTCTTATCTGTTGCAGTTAGCTTTATCTTTCGGTTATAGTAGTTGATTTTAAGTAGAAATGTTTGTAAGCTTTCCTTATTTAAAGGCTTGAAAGATTAATAAAGTGTGGAGAGTTTTTCCAAATTCAAAAACCCGATTCTTTCTTTTATTCTCAACATCCTTTTTAAATCAATTTTCATAGCAGCATCGCTGCAATTCTCCAACATGATATCAGAGTCTTAGTTGATCTTATAGGGCCTACAAAAAAAATTTTGATCTAGTTTTTTTGAATCACAAAACCAACGTCTAAAATTTTTAACTACCGCAACTATTTTGATCTAGTCTCAGTAGCTTACATACTTGTGTTTTAAACTTGCTATTGCTACTATTTTGAATCTGTTTTTAAACAATTTTACAGTAGAAACTTTCTCGTATTTTCAACTTGTTTGTTTCTGTCTTTTGAACAATTTTTTAAAAACCTCTTTCAAACTTGTTTTAAATACTTTGCAGCAGCATATCTACATCTATTTTTAAACCTCTATTTTAAACCATAATCAAAATGTCCTCCAGTAGCATTGCTTTAAATCCTCCAGAAATCTTTAATGGTGAAAACTATCAAATATAGTCAGTAAAAATGCAGTCTTATTTGGAGGCCTTTGAGTTTTGGAAAGTTGTAACAGAAAATAGTTCAATGCCACCTCTACTCAAAGATCCCACCATGACTCAAATCAAGCTGGAACAGGGAAGAAGAATTTCAACAAGAATAAGAGCAACAACTGCGAATTCCCACCTTGTGCACACTGCAATAAGATTACTCATCTTAAAAAATATTGTTGGTGGAGGCCTGATGTAATGTGTGGTACATGCAAACAAACGATTGTCACTCTCAACAAGCACAGATTGCAGATGAAGTTTACATACAGGAGGAGCAACTTTTTTGAAGCTTTGAAGAGTTTGTCACCAGAATGCCAAGGAGGAGTGTTGAGAATTGACATTCAGTTTTCAATAGGACTTTAATTCCTATTTTTATCATATTATTTACAACTATTCTTATCTGTTGCAGTTAGCTTTATCTTTCGGTTATAATAGTTGATTTTAAGTAAAAATGTTCGTAAGCTTTCATTATTTAAAGGTTACCCGATTCTTTCTTTTATTTTCAACAGCCTTTTTAAATTAGTTTTCAAAGCAGGGTCGCTACAATTCTCCAACAAGTACTCCGTAATTTATAAGCCGTCTTTAAATTACGCTGAATCAAGTACTGCACTTCTAAAATACATAATGAGTATTTTCTAGATTTGGAGGAGAATCGACGAATAATTAGTGCATAAAATGTTCGAAATTTCAAAGTAATAATTGAAGCATAGCTAGGATGAAAGGACCTTATTAAAAAAGAACAGATCATGTCGTAAGCTACTGACGATGTCACTACCTGCCATTTTTTCGCCTACCCTTAAAAACCAATAAACGGAAGACTAGATTTTCCTGGTTTTGCTGATTGTCAGCAATTGGCCTTGTGCTTATCGTCAGCTTGGCGTGAAGTCTTCGATCCATTATCTTTTGCACAACCGAGTAACAAATGAAAATGTCTATGCTACTGAAAATGCAGCTAATGTGGCAGGAACTAGAAGTATCAGAATTTTCTAGTCCTTTGCTTTTCTGCCTTTTGTTAGTTTCATGCTTTATCTTTTGGAAAAAGCTTTGCAAAGGTGATAAACTCAATCTACCACCCTCCCCTCCGAGGTTGCCAATACTTGGAAATCTTCACCAACTAGGCAAA
>JANZLF010000007.1:313461-331393 GCA_026546835.1 Erythroxylum foetidum | reverse complement strand
CCAAACAACATTATTGGTATTAATACAGAAACCCAAGTTACAAACCAAACATCATTTTTTATTTTTCATACTCATTCTCATTCCCTACTACTATTATACCCATATCCATATCCAACCATGTGCTCAAACCAAACACCACCTAAGTAATATGTAGATTTGGAAGTGACCGTGAACTTGGTTACAAAGAAGCAAGGAGAAGTTACTATCGTAGGTTTACGTCTTTTGGGATGGCACTTTGAAGTTTTAAGTAGCCGAAAGTGGAAAGTGGATATTTACCAAAAAAAGAAAGTGGAAAGTGGAAGGAGTTAGGAGCACAATAATGGTTCTGATGTAGCTTTCTGCGACTTCCATTCGGCCGGTTGCCTAATTCAGTTACAAGTCGGACATCACATTATTGAAATCAAACACAAATTGTCTCCATTTATACCAAAATGATTTACGATTTCTTTAGCTAATTTGAGCTTTACAAGTAAATTACAAGTAAATAAGCACAAAAAAATTGCAGACTAATTCTCCCCTCGCCTCCCCTTCTTATTGACATTGATCGTTCAACAAATTATAGGACCAAGATTCATTTTACCTTTCTTTGTCAGTTGGAGTCATGTGTGATTCTCTTGCAGTTGTTTACCAAGACGAGATGAGCAAAATAAGTTCACTAACAGGATGTGATCCTTCCCTTTGGTCCTCTTCAAGCCTCTTGTTCCCCAAGTCCCAACATGAAGTATGTGCAGCTCCAGTACATATCAAACACTGGAAGATACTATGCTCGGGATCATATATCCACCAATACTCGATCATAGAGACAATGTATGCAATAGTAGAGGCTGGAAACGAATCCAAGCATAGACGACAAGGGAACAATTTCAGAAGTAATGGAGTTAGGTGTGTTCCTTTCCTTGCCAATCTGGTCTACCTAAAGTAAACTCCAAATTTGGGTTCCTGCTGTCCAAGCTGGACTCTACGTAGTTCTTCATCTGTGTCGAATTGCAATCCTGCAATTCGTAAACAAACCTAATTAGCTATATCTTCCTTACGCGGGAGTACTCACGCAACCTATCATATATGATACATCGAAAAAAATTGTGAAAAGAACATTTTACTTTCTAAACAAACTTAACTAATCAATGGGCATGCGTGAATAAGCAATCTGTAAAGATTCAAACCTGATGCTGATTTTTTTCTTTAAAAAATATCATTGACGTACGGATCGGATAAGGTTTGTACCTCAATTTGGTGTCTAGATCCGTTATAGAACTGGAACATCTCTTGTCTACTCCTATCCATGTCAGTGGCATTTACTTGTGGATAGGCGTCTCTACTAAGAATTTTTACATGGAGAATCCAGTTAGATGCAAATTTAAATAATATAGCTAGTTCATATATGAAATGGCAGCATTTAGGACTGAAAACCCAACATTAATATGGATAACATGACACCAAGTGGACAGATTTATTACCAGACTACGATGTTCCTCTCGAAAGAGTTTCAATGTAAATGACATGATAAAACAAGAACCTATTATTATATTGTGGAACCATGCTAACGTGAAAACCCCCATAGCATGATAAGGGTGCTCATGTGCAGATTCCAAAGGAGAGCCTAAGTCATATCACAAAATTTGCAGCACAGTGGAGTGAATGAATACAATTACTACAACAATCTGCAGCACTAATCTATCCTGCAGTTTGCTGTTTAAAACCTTGTATTGCCGAGTGTTCTCCAAGAGTAGCTATTATATTTTCAATAACAAGGAGAAGGGAAGAGTAAATTAAATAATTTCTGATAAGAGCAATACTTAGTTTCTGTACATATAAAAAACTGTGAACGTAGAAATTGTTAAGAGCCAAGAAAAAAGATAATCATTTTCAACATTTTCAGGAAGTTGAATAATTAACAAATATTGCTATAGTTATTTGAGATCAACACGACAGATCAAAACACATGATGGGAATTAAGATGGATCCCCTAGCATTTCAACACCATTAATTTATAAAAACGTATAGCCGATAGAAGACAATTTCTTGTTACCATCTTATTGAAGAAAAGAGAAGAAATCACATTGGCCTATGCTCATATACTATTTCGTAAAGAAGCAAACCCTTCTAAACCTGGTACTACAACAACCGGTCCTGCGAAGACTAATATAGAATGCAAGCATATAACGAGATACAATTATGCCTACGTATAAGCGGTGTTTTGATGTCCACCAAAAATGATGCAACTTTATACTTTTGCAAGAACTAGGACATCCTAACTGTACGCAATTTTTTATGAAAGGCATCCCCATTTGGCCATAACTTGTAAATTTCCCATTAACTGATTGATTGCTAATGAGTTGGGCAAAGCTAGGCATGACACGATCACTAAAGCTTCCTATCACAACATATACACTTTACATCCTCTTTTTAACAAACAATATATCACCAACATTAAGTGAAAACTCGAGTCTTGGGTTGTTGATGATAGTTTCAAATATTGGAGTAGAAAGATGGTAGACAAATCAGATTAAGGAACCGCCAGGAGCATTAGAGACTAAGATTAACTGGACAGCAACGGTCTTTTTGGTGATATAAGTTTATGTCCAAGTAGAAGGAAAAACCTAAATATAATAATAAAACATAAGAATATATATATATATTTGACCGAAAAGAGAAAAGAGTAAGAGGAGCTCTGAAAACTTAAAGGAAAAAGAAAAGTGTACTTGTGGTTGCTTTCTCGTATCCTAGTTAACATTTGATTGCATGCTTGCTGCTTTTCTTTTTCTAATGCCGCATCAAACTCCAATCTCTCGTGTCAGCAAAAGAAGATCTTATTAAAGCAAAAAAGAAAGAAAGAAGAAAAAAGAAAGAAAAGAGAAAGCTGTCATCCTAAGACATCTCTTTTATTCTCAATAAATGGGGTTGTACAAGTGGGTTTGCACTGCATTTCTGAGCTGTGACAAGTTCTTACCATTGCCAATATAATACATGTAATTATGATTAGGAACTCACAGTAGAGACGAAGAGAGTTTCCCGACTTTTTTTTTTCTTTTTTCTTTTTCACTAATATAATATAAATAGCTTAATTAATTAAATTTGTACGAGAGAAAGAAAAAGAAAAGATACAAAAGAAGAGAGTCCTGACGTGACATTAATTGTTATACATACCTCGAAGAATTACTCCAGAGAGTAGCACTGAGAGCGTAGTCCACATCCTGTTGCGTTGACCCGTCTGATGGCCCTCTTATATCCGTAAATCGTGGGAGGGTATGGTCATTGGCGCTTTCCACTGTCGACATGTCTTCCTCTCCGGATCCATCTGATTGGCCTTCAACAAATGTTTGTAACAACAGTTCATGTTCAATTATAAGTGAACAAAAAACATGCAAGTCGTCAAGACACTACATTTATATATAATGAACTAACCTAGTAATTTTTGGGAGATTTAGATAGTAAAGAATATATTTATCCATATTATATAGAACCTAAGGCTGCCGAATACATAGGCTGAAATGAAGACTAAGTAAGCAATACGAATTACCTGAGGAGGCTGCAGGTTTGTCAGTAGACTTAATAGTTCTGTACATCTGAAAAGTCAAAAAGAAAACCATGACTATTGGAGAGGTAAAAACATAATACTAAATCAATGGGAACCGTTGTTACAAAACTTTGTTAGATGTATTCTGGATCTTCTTGGATGTTGTCATTAATCACGAGGTTGATGTTTCATAACGTGGTAAGCCTGAAGTGTATTATTGAGAAATGATGACTACTTTTGTCTCGTATCATTCTTATTTCTCTTTCTCTCTCTAAAAAAGCAGAAACTTGTCTGCCGGAGATCAGAAGTTTCAGACTCATTTGCTCTTTCTATACTGTTTCTCTAATACATCCCTCTATCACTGCCTTGCCTTCTGACTCATCAATAATACTGATATTAATACCACAGAGGGAGTGAGAGGAGAAGATCTACTTCTTCATATGTGTTTTACCTGTAAATGGCTTTTCACATGAGCTAATGTAAGATCTTTGACATCCATGAGTTCCAGAACTGACTTTGGAGTAGCTCCTAACCCATTCCATCAAAGCAATACATAGATATATAATTAAGAATCACAAAATACAAAGAAACTATAACCCAATCGTAAATAACTAAATACGCATAGAACCAAAAAGGAGTAGACGGGCAAGAACTTGTCTTTACTTTCATGTCCACCAAGTAGCTCAACCGCATGAACAAATCGAGCGTGAAGGCTGCTTGTCCATCTCATTCTTGGTGCTCTCACGTTTCTCTTTGTTGAAAGCCTAGGCAAAAATCTTGATCTAATCAATCCAAGGGAAGCATCAGCTGGTCCAACCCCATACTGACTGTTGAGATGATGGTGGTGCAACTGGTACGATTTTAAAGCATCCATTGAAAGCCCGTTAAACCTTGTTGTTGATGCTAAGCTGTTGTGTCCAGAAAGAGACTGATTTGAGCCTGAGTTTACTATAGGCATGGGATCGAAACATTCACCAATATTATATGCTGATGATGGAGAGTGAGGGAGATTCGGAGAGCACAAAGACGAAGAGGGATAGGGCATTTGGTAGAAGCACATCTTGGTATCTCTCTTTTCTCTTGAATGATCAAAAGGCATAAAAGGAAGTGAACGGTTGTGATAGACTGGAACCCCTTTTATGGGTCTTAAACCATCAGATACATCGAGCAGAGAAACCCCATGATTTATGTGAGTTAGGTGAGTGTTAGAATAGTGGTGAAGTTGATGGTAATTTTGCTGCTGGTAAGTAGTATGTGTTGGTTCTTCGTTTTTGTTTCCACCAACTGTGAAATTCTCGTTGCTTAGATTCTCTTCGGTGAGGGCTTTCGTTGATGGATGAGCTAAAGAGAGCTCTGTATGAGCCTGAGAATCTGTTGGGATGGAACTAAAAATATTGGATTTGAGTGATGAGTCCTGTCTTCCAGTACGATTGAAGCATGTATATGCTTTGTCATTGATGTTACTACATGTTGAAGAGGGGAAAGAGCTATTGGGTGGACTGATGTGCAAAGAAAGATCAGGAACTGAGTTGGAGGAGCCTTCAATGGAAACCCCTTCGAAGGACATCTTTCACTACGTAGGTTAACGTCTTTACCAGAGTTGCCTTTACAAGGCTAAAACGAAAGCTATCTTGGCAGATTGATTGAGGGGGAAAAAAAAAAAAGAAAAGAAAAGGTTGAAGTGTAGATGACGACTCGGCAAGCAGCTCTAGATTGATCTTTTTCTCTTCTCTTCCAAGCGTGTACGTGAGTGAGAGATTGATTTGGTGTTGGTTCAAGAATATATGAAAAGCATATAAAGAAAATCTCGGCTTATGCTTTAAGGAATAAAGGGGTTGGATAGGTAAGAACTTAAAGGGAAGCAAAATGAACATAAAATCTTCTTCAACAAACAAACAAACACGGTGGAGAAAGAGAAGGCTTGGGAGAGTGAAAGGTGGATAGACAGAGAAACTTAAGAAAGTATGTGTTGCTAAAAGCAAACCAGAAAAAAAAAAAAAGAAATTCAGAAAGTGCATAGAAAGAGAGAGAGAGACGATTTGGTCGTGGTGCAGCTCGAGAGTATATCTTGGAAAATGACACTAGCTAAGCTAAGCTAAGCTAGAGAAGAAATACACAAGTTCCTCCTATCTCTCTTTCTGTCACTCTTAGTCAAAACTACTCATCCTAAAAATTCACAACAAATACTTATTTAATAAAAACACCTTAGCTTGATTTTCCTTCTCCGACGAGTCGAGTGATATATAATTATGATAGACAGTCCTTTGATTCCATTTTCCCCCACCTTCTTCTTCGCCAATTATACCCTTTTGACCTTGGTGAGAGCCTAGGGCCAGTACTCTTTAAGGCAGGAGTTCATTTTGTTTCTCCTTACATGCATTACGCATTATTTTACCTTCTAAAATTCATTTTAATTCCTCTACCACGTTCCCAATTATTCCCTTTCTAATCTTCAACAACCTTGTCTGGCACACTGGATTTGATTATGTCATCTTGCTCATTCAATATGCTAGGGTTTCCAAAACCCTAAGCTGAATCATGGATCAGTCTACCTTTTTATTACTCTTTTATTGGGAACAAACCCGTTTCTTTAAATGATGTCGCAGAAGATAACAAACATGGTCTCGATAGGCAAACTATTTGGTGTCATTTTCTATTGGGGTTTTTCATAGTTACTATACATGCCACCTCCCCAATGTCACCAATGAGATCACTCTTTCACAGATGGAATCTGGAATGGATGGTGCATTAAATGATGTCCTTTTTCTTCCTTTTATTTTTATCGCAACTGCTAATAAAAATTCGATTTTTATCTATATAAAAGAATTTCCATTTTTTAAAGTTTCATATATATATATATATACACTTCTTAGTTTCTTTTAAAAATAATTAAATAACGAATTTAGGAAATAATTTAGTGATGATTCTCTTTTTCAAGATTAAATTCTTAATCCTTCTGTGTGTTGAAAAGTAAATGTCACCGAAGATTTCCTGTGACCCAAAACCTATAAAGTTAAGTCAATTGCAATTCTAAAAGCGTTATTTCGTAAATGTTGATAAGCATACCTCTCTTTGAGAAAAAGCAGTTCATCATACATTGAAACTGGCAAATCTAGAGGGTAAAGAGTTACATAGACGTCACCTAATCTTATACTCTAAAGAGAAGGATGAGCGTATGGTCAATAATGGTTAGTCAGATCAAATGATAGAGAGTTAGGGCATGCTCGTCATTCAATATAAGATAGTAGGATATAGAGAAATATTAAAGAAAAATTAACAATTAAAAATTATCTAATTCTAATTAATTATAATCACTGTCAATATATTAGGAATCTAATCAGTTACATATAAAAGAGAAGCTGAAATTTTTTTAAATTAAATTGAACTTAATTGTAAAGTTTAAATTTTTTTAGAAATCAAATAAAAGCTATTTGATTTAATTAAAGTAAGTTATAATTATAATTATAGTTAGACTTTAATTATAATTAGCATATTTTATTTTACAATGAATGAATCTATTTTTATCATTTTTTTATAAATAAAAGGAAGGCATAAGCAAACTAACACTTCTACCTTTTCTTCTCTAAGTGTTAAGTTCTTTTTCTCTTAAGCTTTATAGATATTGTTAATAGTTGACTACTTTAGACAACTTAGGGTTTGAATTATTAAAAAATGAGGCAACAATAAAGAAAGAAGTCTTTGACTAAAGGAGAGTTTAAAAGTTCAAAAAAAAGTGAGAAGCCATTCACAATAGCTAGAGATCATGGGAAAAAAAAGTCAATACTAGAAGAAGAACAAGGATTTCAACAAGATTCATCAAGAATTCAAGATTTAAAATTCATGATGACTTATTTATCTTTTTTTTGTTCTTTTTTATGATTTTATTTCTTGTTTATTTATAAACTAATTATGATATAGATTTAGATGAGATAGACCCTAAGATGTAATATTTTTATTTGATCTTTTGATTTAATGAAATATCTAATTTTCTTGAGGTTTATCCATGTTCTTATATTTGATTGAATTGAAGAAAAGAAAGTTGAAGGTTCAATTTTTTGATCCGTATAATGAGATCAAAAGATAGCGTTTATAGTTAGTTTATACAATGGGTAATGAGAGTTAAGTGAGTTAATTGAGAGATAACTATACAATCTTTCTAGGTTAGGTTAAAACTTATCATAAGAATTCACATATTAGATTAATGCACTCTTAATATGTCTTGATTGGAATGAGATTTTAGTGAAAGGGTATAAATGTAACTTAGAAATTCTTGTTGTTCTAAAAAGCTGGTCATTTATTAAATCAGAGTAAAGTCATAAGAGATATCTTACCCTAATTAATCTAGCTTATTCGTGAATTTTTTTCTTTTTGATTGTTACTTTGTTTTGGTGTTTTAAATTGTAATTTCTTTCTTTTTCAATCAATTGTATTTGATAATCAAGATAATTAGGTATACAAATAATTATTAATTAATGAGATCAACTAGTACTTGTAAGTGTTAGTTACAACTACACTGGGCATGTGGTATAAAACACATAATCAGATTTTTGACATTATTGTTGAAGACAAAGCATAGTTAATATTAATTTAATTTACAAATTAATTAGACTAATTTTTTGTTTTTTGTTTTATTATTGTTTAGTGAATTTTCACTATTCTTTCTCTGTTTGTAGTTCACTTCTTATATATGATAGTCCAAAAATCTTGGGAATCTTATTAAAATGGACAATGAGATTTAAAGAGATCATTAAAGGATTTTCTCGTACTAAGTGCTCAAGGCAACACCTCTATCATTATGCCTAGTATCGAAGCCAATAATTTTGAGCTAAAAGCCTCTTTTCTTTTTATAATGTATGATAATCAATTTGGAGGTCTCTCTACTAATGATACAAACCTGCAATTATCTCTATGTTTGGAATGTAGTGACACACTAAAGCTTCTCACTTAATACCATCAAGCTAAGGTTATTCCTTTTCTCATTAAGGGATAAAGTGAGAGCATTCTTATAAGCTTTGTCAACATGGTCCATTACTACTTAAGATCAATTGTCTAAATATTCCTTACAAGTACTTTCCTCTAAGAAAAATTGTTTCGATTAGGAATCAAATTATAACCTTTTCTCAAAGTGAAGGAGAATCATTATACGAAGCTTGGGAGAGATACAAGGATTTGTTGAGGTCATGTCACCATTATGAGCTGGAGAAGTGGTTTATTATTCAGACATTCTAGAATGAGTTGACCTACAACTCTAAAAACTTAGTTGATAAAACTAATGGTAATGCTCTTATTAATAAGACCATGAATGAAGTATATCATCTGATTGAGGACATGTCTTAAAACCATTACTAATGTTCGAGTGAAATAGTCATCACAAAGAAGGTTCTAGGTAAGTCTGACATTGACAACTTAAGTTTTCTCAATGCCAAAGTGAATGCTTTATCATAAAAAATTAATCTTATTGTAGTTAATTTTGTTGGAACACCTAATGTTTCTTGTGATATTTGAGGATCTCTAGGAAATTTAGCTATTGATTGTCAATTGGAGAATTCATTTTTCAAGACTCATCTTAAACAAGTTAGCTACGTAAATAACCTTAACCAGAAGAACTATCCCTTTTCTGATATCTATAACCCTAATTGAGGAAACTATCCCAATTTCTCATATAGAAACAAGTTCAATCATGTCCCTCAAAATAACAATAGGCAACCTCCTAGTTTCTAATCAAGACCTTTTAACCTCCCTATTAAAAATTCCAACTTAGAATCTTTACTAGAGAACTTCCTAATAACCTAGATAAACAAAATAAGGAGTTTAAGATATTATCACCAATTTTTCGATTGCAGATGAATGCTCCTTAATTTTCACTGATGAGAGGAGCTATAACTGTTTTCATTCTTGTTGCAAGGATCTTTGAGATGATTTTATAAAGAAAATTTGTATATGCTATTGATATGATGTCATTGAAGTATTTTGGAGGAAAGGTTTTTACTATTAAAAATAGGAATGTTTTTTTTTTAATTTCCTTAAGAAGCATCCTTTTGGAAGAGAACTATTTCATTGCATTTTTAACAAAGGTAACTATGACATCCCATGCTTTTTTTGATAAAGAAGGCCATTCAGTCCACCAGAACTAGGGCTTTTGTGCCCTCCATCTTGAAAACAAGTTCCTCTATTTCCTTGTCCTTCACTTGTTTGATGAGTATGCTACATATTAATGGGTTTATTTTTCGTAGATTAAGTACATTGAGGATTGTAGTTGAAGTAGATACAAAATTTGGATTTCAAAGTAAATTGTTGAAGTAGGCTACAACCTTGTCCCTAATATCCTTTAGACTTTGAAGGATCAATCCCTCATGATTGGTGATGGATGAGATTCTCTTTTTGTTTTTGTGAGATGGGATGGAGTTAAAGAAGAACTTTGAACATTTATCTCCATCCTTAAGCCAATTGATCCAAGATCTTTGTTGAAGCAAGGAACAATAATGGTTGACTGAAAGCATATAATTTAAGAGAGCCATTTTTTCTTTTACAATAAGTGAAGGATCTTGTGGTGAAAGAGAAAAGAGTTACTAGATATCAGTGAGTTCATTCATTTCTTTCATTATAACTTCTTCAGTTGAGCCTTGTGAAGTATATAAAGATTCAAGCTCTTACTTGATTGCTTTCAACTTTTGCACATATATAACTTGTTTGATTCCACTAAAAAAATAAAACAACACCTGCCTTATAAGCATCCGTGAACCCCGATACATGAATCAAATAGTTGTTAAATATGAAAGGGTCATGCTTGGTAGCCTTTTGAAAGTGATTCATAACTTTAATAAGGATATCGTCTGAGATGAGAGGGTCCTAAAATATGACATAGCTATTGGGAAATTATGTAAGCCATTGGGCATTAATTAATGCTCTATCTAGCTTCTTTTGAATAAACTAGTAGGAGGATTGTTTATTTGACCAAGTGAGCTTATGGTCAAAAGAATTCAGGTCTGTTACCCTTAGTTTGTTTGCACATTGCTTGAAGTCATCTGAGTAGTCTCGAAAGTTGCAATTGCTTTGAGCCTCAGAATGATATAATATGGAGTTGAAGTCTCCACATAATAACCAAGGCAAGCTGGATACTCTATTGAAATCAAAGCGATTGTTCCAAAGAGTAGTTCTTTCGAACCCAAAATTACTGGCATAGATAAAAGATGCAAGAATTTCAATTTTCTCATGCATAAAAAAGATTTTAAGATGCATAAGTTGATCAGTTGAGTTGAGGAGCTCCACTAGAATTTTATTAGGTCTATAGCATAAGATGATTCTAGCATTCATCTGTTGTGAGTGATTAGATATCTATTGCCAATATGGTCCCAAAATAGATAGCCAACTAATTCTCTATTTTTATGTTTGTTTTAAGTAATTCTAAAATTAAAGGCATCTCCCTCTCAACAAAATCCCTTAAAGCTGCTTGTTTTATTGAGCAATTTAATCCTTTAACATTCCACACAATGATGGACATACTAAAAAAGTTTGTTTTTGGAGCTTTTACTCTTGCTCCTTTGAGATTTCCTCCTCTTAACTGTTTGAAATGGCATTTTGAAATGGAATATAATGAGATTTTCCTCTATTAGAAGCACATTAGCTAGTCCTTTGCTATGCCAAGAACGATGAGCCCATTTATGCATGATTGCGAAGGGGGATGTTGATCAAGGAAGAAACCAACTAGGGTGGCTTCCTAACAACGTGCTCCTTCTTCTATAATTTCTATATCTTTATAGACTATTAACTTACCATCTATTTATATGGGAGGCTTAAAGTTTATGATTGATGTTTGGTGGTCTCCAACTACTTGTTTTCAACTCTTGAGAGGGGTAGAGACTGCAAGTGTTGTGGTGATGGTGTGTTCAGTTTGAGGTTGTGTAGTGAAGGGTGGAGGGGGAATGGAGGAGGGTAAAGTTAGAAATTCATCTTGGGAGGAGTCAACTAAGGTTGACATATCTATAGACCAAAGCTAGGAAGGGAAAAAAATTTTTTTTGGCCGAGATGAAAAGCTACAAAGAAAAGGTACAAAAAAAGAAAGGGAAAAGGGCAGAAAGTAGAAGTGTGTTGCTGGGACTAAAGTGCCCCTAGAAATATGTTATTAGAGAGAGAATGCAATAGGGAGGAAGCAAGGGAAAGGTTGAAGATGAGTCGTGGAGTTTTAGAGTTTGAAGAGAGGAAGGTGTAGAAGGAAGCTCACCGTGACTAGTCAAGTCTACATAAGGCACAGTGCAAAGAGGTAGTTGAGAGCATCCCCCTGTGATTAAAGCTCCATTACTTGTATCTTTATGGAGTACTAAACATTAATATTTGACAAAAGAGAAACAAAGCTTTTGCTAATGAATCAAAAATATTGATTATAATAACTCAAAATATCAAAATAGTTTGAATTACATTTTGTACATAGTTTTTTGGTAGTTATATATTCTTTTACTACGTCTGACATACATTGATTGTTTAAGTCTTTCCTCCTAATTTATGCTATTTCCATTAATTATTCTTTAAGCTATCCTTAATTGGGTACCATACTAAGTAGTATCTAAATTTTACTAATCTTTACGTAAGATATTTTGTACATCTCAAATATAAAATATACTGTTCTTGCAATGAATATTTGCATAGATAGACAAATAAAAATCTTACGATAGGTCACTTCAATGTATCTAGTTTTTAACGAGGACTCCCAAATTTTTAAAATATTTTTCTCACTTTTTATAATGAAATTGATTAATTGCTTACTGCAAATTATAATGTGTATTAGTTTTATTGGTTTATTGATATCCATTTTTTATAGTGCAATAGCTAAGAATATTTTAAAAATAATATTTTGGTACAAAGTGAACTTTGAACTAATGATATCACCATCTTATAATTTAATTACCTAAAAGAAAACTTACAAAATAAAAGTTACATTTAATAAGTAAAACGAAATCATAAATATAAACTATACTACATATTGCAATATAACAGATAAAGCAGCTGTTAAATGACAATAATGACAAAGTACTTATACGTAAAAGGCAGTTATATAATTTGATTGAGAGACAAGAAAGTGGAAATTAGGGTTTAGATTTGGGATTGATGGAGGGCAGGTGAGAGAGCAATATAGTGACAGGATATAATGCAACCACGTCCCCCTATATGCGTGTTTCTCGTGTACATTTTGACAGGATATAATGCAACCACGTCCCCCTATATGTGTATTTCTCGTGTACATTAATTCTTGGTTATGCTCGAAGCGTACCGAAGACATAATAACCTTCGTCTACAGCGAAGATCTTGAGTTGAGAACGAAAGTCTACCTTAATTCTGACCTGTTTTAAACATGTGGACTCCTATTCTAAGTGAACAGAGTCCAAATGTTTCGAATTCATATTGCTTGCAAGCAATTGTCTAGACGGGTCCATAGCATATAATAAATAAAAGAAGTAATTATAAAGGTGAATCCAATCCAGCCAGCTGGTCTAGTTGAAAATAAGGACAAATATATAAGAGCTTTCGGTTATGGCCCCACTTGTATCATGTTCAGTGTAACAACAGTGGAAATGGAAATGTTGGAGATAATTAGAGGTAGATGATCAAATCAACTTTTGTGGTTCCCCAAAAACCACAAGGGACTAGCTTTTTTGGAAGGCCTTCTGTGTTTCTGTGCAAATGTTTCACTTGGAATGGGTGACATCAATCTAGTAATGGCAATGCTTTCGTTTCATCAAAGCTGCCCACCATATGCATATAAAAGGAAAATAAGTATTAGTCATCTCTCTTTATGTTTCTCGCTCGCTCTCTTTTTTGCATGGAGGAATATTTTGCAATCTGTCTTATCTCGTGTAGAGCAATTGACAATTAAAAGTAAAGCAAAGCATGCCCCATCTCTGAAATGTGATTCCTAATCTTGCTTTTATTCTTTCTTGCCAAAATCAAAATGGACCTGCCTTTTAGAAGTGACCGTAGCTTACACCACTCACTTAAACTGTAATTTTTCATGGTCAGTCCGGCGTCGTGCTTAACTCTTCAATTATACAGATCCAAGTTTCCCTTTTTCAGGCCACAGCTTTTCGAACAATGAGATTGAGTTCAATAAAAGGTTTAAAATGTTGAAGTATTTAAATTGGCATGCCACTATCGAATTGGAAACAGGTTATCTCTAAGAACCGGGTCAAGCTTGTACGTACTTCTTCCAAGGTATGTTGTAAAAATCCTGTGAATCTAATGATGATTTCATAGTGAAAGACACATTCACGTCAATTATAACCATGTTTGGCCACCGACAGCAAAGAGAAAAGAAGAAATTAATAAAGCCAAACTTTTAAGGAGCTAGTCTGGTCAAAATGGGAGTGGATGCAAGGATATCTATCGGATACTATTAACTATTTACTTATTCTATATGGAATTAACTATACGTAACAGCTATGTTTGTTTTATTTGTGTAATGCTTCTCATCATCTTACATCAAATAAGACAAATGTGAGTTTAAGAGAACCATCTATAAAAACAAATGTTTTATCCTTTTCACTATAATCGATTTATGCATTAATTCTAAGCAACCAAGGGATTAGGTAGTTCTTTAGAGGCATAAAAAGAAGTTGGACAAGAGAGAAAAAAATGTTAATGATGATATGTGACTTATGCATATGGATATGGATATACATTAAAAGTATATTGGTTAAACAATTGGTCGGCAAAACTAGATTCTTATTTGGAATCTTTTGTACTATTAAAACTACATATTTATGTGAGAATCCTTTTTGTTAATTTTATGATTTTACATAAGTTAATAGCGTGAATTTAATTTTTTGATAGTTTGAAATTTTTTGATGATATGATAAATTGTTTGAATTTGTGTTCAATATTCTTGGTCAAAAGTATTGGAATTGATAGTCGATTGTTATAGCACTTGGAGGACACATGGAGATTAAATTGGCTAAATAAAGTGGGAGAAAGGTATTAAATCTCGTTAGTTTAGGTAATTAGGTCGACCTAATCAAATGATGCAAATAACTTTGACATGATTTTAGGGACGAATCTCTTATTCTTCTATCATGCTACTCTTGATTGTCATGAGATGTAGTCAAATTGGATGAATTTCGTTAGTACTAGAAAAAGGATGAACAACAATGACACTTTTTATTTAGGGTTAATTAAAAAAATCTCAAATTATATTCAATTTTGCAATTATAGCCCGAACTTAAAAAATTGATAATTAAATGCTCAAACTTTCAAGTTTTGTCAATTCTAGCCCGATGTTAATTTCTCCGCTAATATTATTAACGTGGCTAATACTTATACACATTAGACTTAATTAAACTAACTAACTAAGTTTCCTTAAGTTGTTTAACTAAATTACATGGTTTTGGAAGTGACAAAACTTAATGTAAGGAGCAGAGGTGTAGCATTTATATAATTTCTTCTATAGTGATATAGAAAAATGCCTAGATTGTGGGCATCGGCCTACAAGCAAATGTTTGTAGATGTGGCCATGAATTGAACCATATCATAAGATTGAGTTGTCGAAGGATGCCAAAAAGTCGACCGCAATTGAAAGATGGCCAAGTTCTAGTGCCCATGATTTTAGAGTATTCCTTATTTTAGTTGGATCACATCAAATCTAGTTGATTCTCTTTCGTGTTTGACTTGTATAAGTGTTAAGAGTATATGTCTTATATGGCAAGCTACACCCACAACATTAACAGAGATACTAACAACTAATTATAATTGAAAAATATTGAAAGTTTGAGCATTTAATTGTCGCTTTTTAAGTTCGGGCTATAATCACAAAAATGATTAAAGTTTGAGATTTTTTTATGTAATTAGCCCTTTTATTTGTTACTGTTAGACATATATGCATTTAAAGTTGTTTATATTACCAAATTATGTGTGATATAGGAAGAAAAGTAGTTAGAAATATATGAGCAATAACTTTAATGATCCATTCAAGTGTTAATTACATAATTATGCATATTGATTTTTTGAAGATTTTAAAAACAATTTTATAAATAGAAATAACTAAATGTATAGAAAAGCAAATTTATCAATTTATAACTGAATTATCATTTAAATTTTCAATTTCTAAAATAACTAAATTGTGCATTATTGACAATAATATTTATACATCATACAAATGTTGTATACTAGCTCCATTAAATTTAAGTACAAGATGTTGATTAAAAAAACTTAGTTTTGCATAAGGATAATAACTTAATTAATATAAAGGAAAGGACCAATCCTCTAAGAAGAATGGCAAACCATAACCTTTGTATCCTTCAGGTAGTGGTACTGGCTTTTTAAGGTGGAAAGAATAAAAGAAACTTGTTCAACAACAACCAAAAATGGAACAAGTAGGTGAAGGGATGATATACATGAAAATGTAGCAAAAGGTGAAGTAGGGGAAGTGATTGTTTAAAAAGATTATACTTTTATAAAGTGGAAAGAACTGATAACTAAAATGATGGAACAACAATCTGAATCACATAAAGATGTAGTAGAAGAAAATGGATATGATATAAGCTTGGAAATGGCAAAAATTGCTACAACTCAATGCAAAGGTAATCATATATTATACTATTTTAAAAATAATTTCTCTTCTATATACTAACATTAATAATTATTTTGAATAGAGAATTTGTGAAGAAGAAGGGGAGAGGTCCAATTTTGCTCAAGGAGGTTCAAGCAAGATCTATGAACAATGCAAACCAATTTTTTTTCAATGCTCTTAATCAAATGATTATTCCTGATGACAAGACGTTGACTAAATTCACACTTTTCTTTAGGTACTATGACTCGTAAACAAAATCTTGCACCTCTAAACCATGTTAATTAGAGAAAGATTCCCAAAGAACTTATTTTGGAATATTTTAATGTAAGAAATCATTATCTTAATGCTCCTTTCTATTTTGGTTTATGAAATTTAAATAAGTATTTATTACATTGCAAAAGAGATATATTTTACCATTAGAAGGTAAATACTGGACTTTGAAAACTGTTGGAGATGTATGGAGACTTTACTAGTCTAGAGTAAAGCAAAAACATTTCAAACATTATATGACAGATGCAAAAAGAATGGTCAATCGTCCCAAATACACAAGCAAAGAAGTCATTGCATTGAGGATCTCATTTCTTATTGGAACCACCCAGATGTGAATGTATGATAATTATTATTACTTCTTACAAATAGTTAGATGATATCTAACTAATACAATGCTTTAATTATAGCAAATTACTGAAACAAATATCCAAAATAGAAAATAGCAAACTGAAATGCACATAATTTGAAAGGACCCATCTCAGAGTTCACCGTCCAGAACTCGAGCGGAGCCCTCATGATGACCCCACGATAGCCTTCTAATAAATATCTAACTCAACCGAAGGGTTTCCATAAAGCCAAGCAGTTGAACTGTTAAAAGTCTTTTATATTTTAAAAGTAAAAAAGCATGGAAAATAATGAGAAAATTTTTAAATCATTTTATTAAAAATTTTGGCAGCACAACGACTACATTTTGACATTCCTAAAATTTTCAAAAGCCATGTAAAAATTTAAAACATTTATATATTCACACGAATTTCTCAACTACAACTTTTGGACGTCAATTCCACTTACAAGCAACGCCAAACAAATAATTCTCAACAATCATTACTATAAACTTTAAAAAACTAATATATATTCATGCATTTCATTTAAAAGCCTTTATAAACATCCATTTTTTACACAAATGTACGTATCACAATGGCACAAGCACAGCAGCACCCGATAATACAACTAATCCTATAGTAGAGTCCCAATTACTGCAACACCTGTACACATACTTGGGGTGGTTTGTTTAAAAACATAAAAATAAGGGTGACCTAAATGAGTTCAGTGAGTGTTAATCTGCTTACAAAAAATTTAAACTTTTATAATCTGCTTACAAAAAATTTAAACTTTTATAAAAACATAATTGAAATATTCCCATGTAAAGCTCATGGTAAAATACTTGTCATAAAAATTCATTTGTGTGTCATAATAATTGGTACTCAAATAACATTTCGAAAAACACAATTTCAATTTTTCTGAAATATTATTTTGAAATGTTTTCAACCTTAAACTCATAATATACAAGTTTCCATTTTCCATTTTCTTTTTTCCTCAAACAATAAATAGTGGTGACAATAAGTTTTCTAAAAACTTTTATACTGATAATAAGTCATCCATTGGAATTGGTACCATACAGTTGTTAGTAGTGTGCCCTAGGCTAATGGATATTTGTGATTCATGTATCAACATTATGAGTTGTTAATAATATATTATTAGGTATTCCGTTTCATATATGTATGTATTTCGTTTATGTAATGTGATTTACATTCTATGAATAGTATTAGACTTATGTCATCAAGTATGTGACTTGATAGTAAAACCATAAG
>JANZLF010000007.1:284424-306678 GCA_026546835.1 Erythroxylum foetidum | reverse complement strand
CAAAAGAAATATTCAATCAGCTTCGCAAAACAAAAACGCTAACACTAATAATCTACGCTCGACTTCCATCTAATTTTTCCCGAATCCTAAGAGGCAAATACCGGATTTCCCTTCTTCATAAAACTTGTAGTCCCTTTTTCTCTAGATCACAACGAATCCACAATCACCTTATTTGGACGTCTACAACCCAAGATATGCCCAAAAGATTAAAATTCCTCTTTGCTGGAAACAGGGGCTCGGGCGTGCTTGCCGTGACGTGCACGCAAGCGTGCGTTGTGGTGAACACTCCTTCGCACATCGCGGCGAATATAATTTCGCACGTCGCCACGTTGCTCACTCTTTTCGCACGTCACGACGTGTTCATACGCACGTCGCGACGTGCGAGCCTAGAGAATGACTCCGAACCTTACTTTTTCAGCATTTCACACTTCAATCCTTCCCCTTTAGCAAAAGCAACACATCTAAACCTTGATTCAAGTCTTATACTACAATTCTAACCCATCAACAACTTAAAACCATGCCCAAAATCAGTAACCCATCGAAATCTAACCATTTTTGCCCTAAAATCCCTAAACCACCGATTCTCACACATTCAAAACGATTCTAGAGTTTAATCCAACCGAAACAAGATTAATACAAGCTAAACTTACCAGGAAACGTCTCAAATCTGTCGAAAACCTTAAAGATCGAAAACCTCCAAATTTCTCTTCTCTTCTTCCTCCCTACGACACTCTCTCCCTCTTCTTCTCTTTCTTTTCTTTTCTTCCTTTCTTTCTCTTCTCCTTCTAATTCTTACTCTTAAATCTAACTAGGATGGGTAAAGACCATTTTACCCCTCCTTCTAAGCCTTAACCCTTCCTACTTAAGCAATCTTCCCAAAATGCCCTCACACAAATTTTATCCTATCATTTTCTCTTATACCATATTCAATTCAAATAAATCCCAATATACACTAATACTACCCATTTAATCAAATTAAGCTATAAACATATAATTAACACAATTCATACCTAATGACATCATAAAAAAAAATTCAGGGTCCAACAGCTCAAGTATTACTAAGCACTAGAAGTGGAGTATTCATCAAGAGACAAAGATCAATAGAGCAATGGATTTTAGAAGGAAACATGAATGCCTCCTATTTTCATTGGAAAGATGTTATGAGGAAGTCCATAAATAGAATTGTGTCCATTCTGACCTTAATCATAGCTTAGGATGAACTATTGATGGATGTCGAGACCTACATTCTTGAGCCTTGGGAACTCCAATAGAAGCAACCTCTTTAGCTCAAATCATTAGGGAGATTATACAAGATCACCTAAGACTGCTATGGATATTTTATCTAGAATTATAACTAGAATGGAGATTAGAGTGCTCTTAAAGCCTCAAGTGCTCACAAGGGATTAGGAAGGTATAAACATATTATTCTTTCGATGGACTTGGTCTATAATAGGAGACTTAATGAAAGCAATAATTCAAGAATTCTTCTAGGAAGGAAGCTTTTAAGGGAGATAAAAAAAACTTGCATAATCTAATTCCTAAAGAGTTTACTGAAAATTATTGAACGGTTACATATCAATAGCCTGTTTTAACCCTATTTACAAAATGATATCAAAAATCCTAGTAGAGAGGATGAAGAAAGTATCGCATGCTCAAATTGGATACCAAAAAGTAGCATACATTTGAGGGAGATATGTTGGAGATAATATTTTGTTTATGTAGGAATTACTTAGGAACTATAAACAAAAGAGAAACAGCAAAAACTAAACCCTAAAAATTAACTTTTGAAAGCCATATGACTCAATGGACTTGAAATTCACTTTAAATTGCTTAAAGGTTTACGTTTTCCTAAGCATATTCATCGAGTGTTTTGAGTAGTGCATTACTAAGGTGTCTTATAAAAATATTCACCAATGGTCAAACTATGAAGATTATTAAGGGAATAAAAGATTTAAGTTAAGTGGACCCAATTTTACCATATCTATTCTCACCGTGTGTGGAAGTTCTCAACAAATTATTTATTAGGGTAGATGAGAGGAATGAAGGCTCCAAATACAACTTTAGATGCAAGATGAAGAGTATTCTAAGCCTGAATTATATTGATGATTTACTCTTATTCTTAAATGCAAATCATCACTTAATTACGTCCTTAATGATTGGTCTAAAAATATTCACAAAACTTTCTAGACTAAAAATTAATAAGGAGGAAGGTGGGGTTTATCTCTAATGCCAACTAGTATTCTTCCTTAATTGGATTCAAGTTTTTGAATTTACCTCTCATATATATTGGGATCCATATATCTTCCTTCCACCTCTCATATATGGATTTCAATCCCCTAAAGGAGAAAACATAATCAAAGATAAGATTATAGACCTCTAAATCGTTGTCTATAGTAGGCAGGACTTAACTAATATCATATATGTTAAATTTAATAAGTCTTTACTGGGCTTCATTCCTTACACTACCTAGCTTGATAATCAAAGTAAACTAAAAGATCTTAAGAAGGTTCTTATGGAAACTAAGCAGTAAAGAGAGTTTTAAAGAAAAAATGAAATGAAGGAAGTTTGTGCTCCAAATATCCAAGGTAAGATTGATTCCCTTAAAAGCTATGAATTTGGTTATATTAGCTATAAAAACTTAGAGGCTAGTTAAGAATAAAAATTCACGTAGGGTTTTATGGATCCATTGATATCACATAAAATGGAACAAATATATGGAACAAGATATCCATAAGAATGTTTCCTCAACTATGCAATGTATATTTAAGTTAAGAAGAAGTGTAATATAGTCAGTGTTCTACAAAAAATTTTATGGTTGAAAAATATCTTTCTCATATGATAAGTAGTCTTATTGTGGTTATATAGACTATTAATCAAGACTATTACAACTTAATAGTACTCTGTGAATGAATGCTACAATCAAAGACGAATGAATGAATTGATATCTTGATTAATAAAAGATGCAAATTTAATGGCACATCTAATAAATATACCACTAATCCCTAGTAAAGAGGATGATACAATATGGATACACATTGGTTTTTAATATGGAAGGCACAATCAGAGATCTCATGGCATAATCTAGTATGGGCCAAGTACATACAACTAAGAACAACATTTTATATGTGGCTGGAAATTAAAAGAAAAATCCCAACTATCAAGAGGAGATATAAATTCTTATTAATTTGTAATCGATGTCTTCTCTATAAATCTAACTTACAATTAATTGAGCATATTTTGTTTCCATGACCCTTTTGAAATAAGGCTCTGAAAGAGATGTCTTAAAGATATAGAATGGATAATATATAATATGTTTAGAGAAATTTAATTAAGTGGATCATTAGACTTGAACACAAATTAAGGGAAGAAAAAAGGATTTTCAAAATCACGCTTTTATACCAAGTGATTGCTGTGTGGCATGAGAGGAGCAAAAGATCATTCAAAAGCTATGAAAGGACTAATAAGGCATTTATTAATGAGGTATTGACGTAAGGGAGGCTCCATCTTAGTTTGTATAAATAGAAGATATCACACAACAATCAGATGATGTAGCATTGGGATATTATTTAAAGTTATTGTGTAATGACCATTTAGAAAAAAAACCAAGTTTTGGTTTTTTTTATATTAAGCCTTAGGCATAGAAGCATCTAGACATAAGCTTATAAACTTTTTGTTATTTTTTAGTCCTCAAGTAACATTTTATGTAAATTAATAATTATTTTCTAATTGAAAAAGATGATTATATTCATTTATTCTTAAAAGAACTATAATTCTAAAGTAATAAGGAGTTATGTATAAGAACAAATCTAAAAGTAATACTTCCCCATCATATAGAACCTATCTACTCATATAAGCTTTATTATTTGATATCCCCTTATATAGTCTCAAAGTGCTTCCTTTTTTTCTTTATTCAATAGGATAAGTCTTACCCCTCCCTCCTTTTTTATGCCTTGCTTGCTCATTGATGATAATAAAACATAATTACAACTACTGATCTATTTTTTGTCTTTTAAAGATAAGAGATATAAAATTGTTAAGTAAATTATAAAAGATGTTAATTTGTGAAGTCAATTTAAGCTAACAAACATATTATAGAAACCATTAAGAAAAGTAGTCCATTAAGAGATAATTGAAGCCAAACTAAATCATTAATAATATTCATTAACTTCATGATAAGCAAGTGCGAATAAGAATCTTGATCCAGGAATAAGTAAGAACTAAGACAATTTAAGTGTAATCAAAGACAAATAATCTTTCTTATAAACTTACTTTAGTAATTAATGTTTGAAGGGCTCAACATTCATAATCATCATTTTTAGTTGCATATATGCATTTCTCAATTATTAATAGGATTTATAGTTTTGATTTTCAAAGAAAACTCTCTTAATCCCTAAGAAATATTTGGGCAACTAAACCTAATTTTTTCCATATGAGTTGCATTAAACATTAAAAGAACTTGAAATGTTTTTAAATTAAGTTAAAGTAATTTTGGTAAACCTATATGGGAGATAAGTTGACCAATGTAAGGGTTTTAAAAATTACATAATTTTATGTTCTCAATTTGCAAACTTTAGTCAATTCAAAGGTTTATTTAAGTCAATTGAACCTTTGTGTTTAAGCTACTGAAAGAAATTAAGACCAATTTTTTTTCCTAACTATTGATTGATACATTAATGGACCGATAGGGTGTTTTAAAGGGGACGTCTAAAGACATAACCCTTTTTTTTTAATGTAATTACTATCTATTATGAAAGTTAGTTTGAGTGTGTAATGACTATATGAATGTGAAATATGATTATATACCTCACCTTTCATTGTTGAACATCTTTTTCAAATTTTTTTTAATAAATCATGAAATATATTAGAGAGAGTCTTAAGCCATATGAAGCATTAAGCATTGATTATGAAGTGCCTTGGAGCCTTAAAGTGTTCAAATAAAGATTTGATTAATTTATATTTGAGTTTGGAGTTACTCTTAAACTTCTATTTAGGAAATTGTAAACTATAACTCCTCTTCAACATCAAGAAGAAGAAAACAAGGGTTTCTCTTTATTTTAGAATACTAAGGTTTTTTTTCACCTCGTTTAAAGAAACAATGAAAATCCCTAATATGACTAACTGGAGAGTGAACATAGAGAAAGATTATTATCAAACTACTATAAAATTGTATTCACCATGTCTCCTCTTAAATCCTTTATATTTATTGTTATTGTGATAGTTTTCTTAAGCTAATATTTTTATTTATAGTGTCTTTTAATTCATATAATTCCATTTAGAATATAATTGCACAAAAGGCATTTGTATTCATTTGGTATATAGGCTAAACATATGAGATGCCAAGACTGCTAGTTTAAGTAGACTTATATGCTTTAATATTACCAAAGTTATTATCTTTATGTAATAATGTCAAGTAGTGATTCGTATGACCATTACTTTTTTAAAATTTGGCTTAGGCTCCATCCCACACTACCCAATTTAACCCACTTTTAGTTGCCATTTGAGCCTAATAATGAGATTAGGAGGACATAACCCTCAAAATAAAATAATTACTTGAAGAGAATAGTGATGGTTATTTAATATATAAATAATTACTAGAAAATCTTAAAATCTTAACTAAGAAAAAGAGAGGATGTCTCTAAATGCAAAAAATCATAAATCATTAAATGCATACAATAAGGAAAATAAAGAAATTACAAGAAGGGTTTACATACATGAATACTTCTATATATGAGAAAATGAAAACAGATCGATGAATTACCAAATCAAAATGCATTCCTTATAAAAGAAACAAATGAGCTAAAATCTTCACTATATAAGCTTAACAAAAGTAAAGAGAAATTTATATATGTTGTTAAGAGCTTAAAATAGACCTAATAATAGAGATTGGATAGGCTTAAAATATGGAAGTCATATTCAAAGAAAACCTTTTGTGATATATAATTATAAATATGAAAAAAAATCTTTGATTAATTTAAAAGAAGTTAAAATTCTTTGAAGAAAAAAAAAGCTTGTAGCCATACATCCTCAACTATGCCTAAAATACATATGACATATATATGCATAGACATTTTTTAAAACATAGGAAGAAAAAAGCTAACAATCATCACAATTTGTCTATGACATAAAGAACAACACAAGATGACACTTCCCCTCAAGTTATTGTTCATATATGGAGAATCATATTTTGTAGTCATTGTTAGATAAATTGAAAGATTTTACATTTGAAGAAGATTTTACAAAGTAGACCCATTAAATTATAGGTAAAGAAAAACTCCAAAACTAACTGATAAATATAAAATGTATTTATATTTTACTAAGTTTTTTGTTATATTTTCCAATATAAATTATCATAATTTAATTCATTTATGTTATGCTTTAGCTTATTTTTGAATATGACTCCTTGGAATGATATTTATCAAGAATTATAGAGAATTTCAAGTAAAAATATAAAGAAAATCACAATTCTTGGTTGAATAAAGCCTTACATGTAGTTATACGCCATAGTATGTCCATCATTAAGACATAATATAAAATATGACCTATAGGGAGATTGTGTGATATTGAAAAAAATCCATAAAACATATCCTAATCCATAAACGAGCTATAGACCATGTATTAATCACAAGAGAAATAGTAGGATTCAGATGCTAGAGGAATAGTAGGATTCAGATGCTATGAACACGTGTGTGTTAGAGACTGTGTCCTTCCATGGAGAAAGGAGACATAGGACATAGGCATATTAGAGTCGTATCCCTCAGTAGAAAAATTTCCTAGACAACTTAAGCATTGCTTTTTAAATTATTCATAATTTTCTTATCCAAACTCTAATTGAGATAATTTAAGAGGATATGTAAATTTTAAACAGAGATCTACAAATTTTTTCTTTTGATTGTAACAAGTTTTAAAAATATCCATATTTAGGACATGACCATATCCCAGACCATGGATCTAAAGTGGAGATCTTATAAATAGAGTTCGCTACTAAAAAGAAGAGAAACACCTAGGAGGAGCTTCAAACAACCATTCTCAAGGCAAAAGAAGATTAAAACTACCCCAATAAATAAGAAATTTGCATTAGAATATTAAAATAAATTATAGAACTCCTTCTATTTTTATTTCCTTTTGTTTCCTTGTTATGTTTATTAATTAAAACAGAATGCATGGATGATTATTTCATATACCTTAAGAGGGGAACCCTATTATTAATTGATTTATTTTGATTTATGAATATTATATATTTATATGAATTGTATTTGATTGAGTTTAATGTGTGATTTAGTTATTCCAACATCTAAATTTTACTATGATTTCCTTATGGAAGCCTTAAGAGATTTTTCTTATAAATGGATCATACATTAAGTAACAGGGGATAAATGGGGTACTCAAGAGTGACTTAAATGTCTTTCTAGTAGTAGGGTGAAACCTTTCATGAGAGTTCGCATATCTTAATGCATTCAAAGGGGTAATAGTTTGATAAAGATATAGGTTAACTATTTTAAGAGTAAATAGTTTTAGCTTGAGAGATTGGAAATTTTAGTTTCTAGGAGGTCCTATTTGTCCAATTTATCCATTCTATATTAATTAGATTGTGATATTTAAGATGATAGTAGGGAGAGTTCTTATTTAGATGATATTTGTATCTGATTTTTTCATATGATTACATGCTTTTTTTTTTTCTATCTCTAGTAGTTGTTTCCTCTTCGGTTTAAGTTTAGTTTTAGATTTAATTTTCCATCATAAAAATAAATTATGTTGTTTTAACTAACTAGGTAGAAGTTGGAGAGTTTACAGAATTAATATTGCTTCCTTGTGAGATTAATTCTCTATTCACTACTATATTACTCCCGAACAATGGGTTCACTTTCCTTAGGCTGTAAGTGATTAAAATATATCTATAAATACACAGAATCAATTATAGTAAGTAGTAAAATCTAGAGTATTCTAATCTCATGAGGAATATTATTACTATGTTTATTATTCCTTGCCAACAATGCAATTTAACAAATAAAAATTTAGAAAAAGTAAATCAAATTACTAAACTAATAAAAAAGGATAATTCAAGTCATAGTTAAAGTTCAAGATAATGAAACGCTATCAAAGTAGAAATAATAATTAAACTAATGTATATATACCTTCTCCCTAGGCACACATGTATATTCTATTAGGTTACAAGCTTCTAATGAATAATTCAATCTAATCAAACTTATTAAATATAGTTAATCTCTTTAGTTATCATTAAAATCTAGAATATCCCTATCTTTAATTTAAAGTGTCTGCCTCCTAGTGTATAGATTATACTTCATCTCTTAGTCCTTTGTATAATCCTTAAGATTAAATCTATAATGGCCATCCAAAAATAAAACAATTAAGATCAAAGAGAATAAATAAAACCAAGTGATATCAACTCATCCATTAATAATTAAAATATCCATCACAAACTACATCCCTAACTAGGATTTAGCTACTAAACATAATGAAAATAAAACTAAAATAAATCATTTTTAGAAGAAAAATAAAAATAAACAAGATATCCTAACTGTGTCTAAGATGATGTTTATCTTATTCCAATCTTTCCTCCCTAGCCATCTAGATATTATGAAAGCCTAAATCAGTGGTTGATGGCTTAAAGTGGCTATTAGACATATCTCTAAAAGAACTCTCTAAGTTAAGCATAATAAGAGTATTTATAACTATGATTACATAATAGACTCTTAAATTGAAATAGTGTGTTTTGCGTATCCCTATATTATGCTACAAGAATCAACACCAAACTACATTATAAATTGTGCCATTTAACTTTTAGAACGCTTCACGTAAAACCTAACAAGTCCAGCACCATTCATAAGAACCACTTTGTGGCTAGTTACTACTTCTCTAGCTTATCTTTTGAACAACACATACGCACATGTTTTAATTACGACACCAATGCTAGTTTGATCTTTTTACTCCAATCCCCCGAAACATAATATAACTGGTCCCTACCCCATTCCTATATCCAGCATTTTTTAGGAAATGCTCCCAAATGTTTTAATTTAACTTAATTTTGCCTAAACACCATCCTTTTTTATAGAGATCTTAAATAAGAACTACAACATATATAAGCTATATTAAGTTCAAAATCCTCTAAAATTCATCAAAACATAAGCTACATGCTCTTTAAATCAATCTTAAAACATAAAGTAGTTAAAACCTATCAAATTCTTCCATATTTAAGCAATTGATTATCTTCAAGCAAATCAATATCATTTCCCTTAACTTAAGTGACAAATCTAAGAAAGAATTCAACAAATCAACTTAGATTTTCCATTATTAATCTAATTGTAAAAATCATCAAATTGTTAGAAATTTAGCTACTTACATTAAGTCATAAATTAATCCTATTTAATACATAATCCTTCAAACTTCCATTAAATCCATAAAACTTAACCTAACGTAAAAAATGAACATAAATGAAAAAGTTTCTTCAACTTTCAAACATCTTCATATCCTTTATTAAATAAAATAAAAACACAAACTTTAAAATCAACATAAGGGCAATTAGAAGCTTATTTGAAAAGTCACCTAAGTTTTTATGAGGAGACTAAGCACCTTGTTATGAATATTCCCAAGTAATTAATTAGGTCGCCATTTTAAGTGGCAACTGGCACCACTATTTAAATTCAACTTTTTTATTTTATTAAAACCAATGGAGTGAATTAATTTTATTCTTACTTATTCACACACTCCTTTTTTATTTGGGATAACGAAAATGCTTAGAAAGAATTTACATCTAACATAATACACTTGTTGCACTTGTTAAAACATAATTTAAATAGTTTGAAGATAGTGAAATTTTAGAACCTGATAGAACCTATCCATCGAGTTACATCACTCAGTGAGGTAGGAGTATATAGAAGGTTTCATTCTTCTAGTATATTCTTATAGATTGAGATTGAGTAAGGTTTAATGAATAAGAGATGATTTATAGTCTCTAATGTAGCTTAACATAGGATGCATGTAGAAGAATTAGTCCAAGGAATTTTATCCAATGTTAATAACATGTTTTTAAAGTCCATTAATAGAATGATGGAGAACTTTAGCATGCGCCTTTTGAACCAAACCATCTGATGACAATTTACTTCTTGAGATGAGGGGTTGAACAAGGGTATAAACATTTATTAGAAAAGGTTTTGGAGGAAATTTTAAGCCAAATCACCTTATCATTCCTTGATGAATTAATGGTAATTTGGGATGTAAGTTAAAGTGGTGGCTAGTCCTTTGAGGGGTTGAACCACTGATTCTCTCTAATTAGCACCTTGACTTTGTCAGTAGGAGGGAGAAGATATTGAATAGAGGGGAATAAGAGGTGATGATATAGGGGCCTTAGTCTAACTAGTTATTAAACTATAGGTTTGTTTGTGATCCATCCCTTATGACGTGCTTCATTTCTTTAGTCATAGTTTCCTAAATTTTAAGAGGATTTTGATAGTTGATAAGGGCAATGATTTGGATTTCACATCCTAAAAGCTTTTGCCCCTTAGGTAATCTTTATGCATTCATTTCACCTAAAGAATCTTTTTGTCAATGAATAGGTGCCAAATTCTCTTAACCAAGAGTGTTTTTATAGTAGTGTAGATTGATTTGATCCTTAGTCTAACTTAGGATTTAACTAGACAAATCTCCTTCCATTTGAATTTAGGAAACCCTTTAATAGACCCTAAAAAACTAAATAAGAAATTCTAAAGAATTCCTATTATATCCTTAATAATTTTTATTGGTAATGCCATATGAGAGCTCCAATATATATGCTTATTATTGAGGAATAAGTAGATCAATTGCATTTTATCTACATAGGATAAAGCTTTGCATTTCTAACTAATGATCCATTAGAGAACAAAATCAAAGAGAGGCTTGCAGTCTTTATAAGTCAGTCTAGTGGATGAGATAGGTAAACTATGATAATTAAATGGATCCTTACTTAGTTGGAGGCTAGATGACAGTACAAATTTTTTCTCTAAGGAATTAGGAACAAAGGGAATGAAGATTTGGATTTTATTCATGTCGATGAGAATTCTGAGAGTTCAATGAATTGTTGAATACATTATAATAACAATTGTATGGAATTCCTATCTACTCCATATTAGAGGAGCAAATCATTAACAAAGGATAAGTTGAAAAGCTTTAACTTCTTACCTTTCCAATGATATTTAAAGGGTTTCCCCTTAATTGTTTTGTGAGAAATTATTGTATCATCATTAATACCCAATTGAATCCTACACCAATGTGGGGTAGGTCTAATATTATGCAGTCTTACCCCTACCAAAATCGAGAGGCTATTTTGATTGTTACCCCTACCGAAATCTGACCCCTTTAACCCTATGGAATGGTTGAGTAGCCTCTCTTTCTATTAATTCACTGTGGGATGTAGTAGATAGAAATTGGTCAATCCATATGGTAGAAATTAGTCAATCCATATGGTAAAAACTAAGTGAAAGACAAAAACTTGTAGTATGTGGAATATGAAACTATAATTAAGAGTATTAAAAGCTTTAAAGAAATATATCTTTAAGGTAGTGCTTTTATCAGACCTTTTCAAATGATACTACTTAAGTATTTCTTATGAATTTAATAGGCTATCTCTAATATTATGACCAAAAATAAAATCATAACATAAGATATTAATAAGATCATTCATAATAAGTTTAAATATCTACGCTAAGATCTTAGAGATTATTTTGTATATAATGTTGCAACACAAAATTAGACTGAATTCTTCGAATGACGACTTTTGGGGACTAGAGTTAGGATTTTAGTTCCTTGAATATAAAACCAATAAATTAAAATTCTTTGATCATTTTAGTGTCATGGTACTCCAAGACCTTTGGAAGAAATAGACATTGAATTCATTAAGTCTTGGAGCTTTACTAAGACCAAAAAAAAAGGTTTTTTTAATTTCTAAATTGGATACAAGTTTGTTGAGATTCTCATATTGATATTGGTTAAAAAGATAGGGAGATAAAGCTAGTAATAGTGTAGGGGAAATTGATGTGCTTAGGGTTGAAGCTAGGAAAGAATTAAAATAGTTGTAAGCAACGGTCATTAAAAGGTCTTAATATAAACATTTAAATTCAGAGATCCTTGAGACCTTATTAATTTTTCTTTTGGATTGAATACACCTGCAAAAGAATGCATAGTTGAAGTCCCTCTCTTTCAGCTAAGAAACTCTTTCTTTTTTATTTAAAACGATAATTATATGCTTCTAAAGTTGTCAAATATGATCTTAGCTTAGCTTTTCTCCACTTTAATTTCCTTATATTTTCTTTGAGGGTATCTACATATAGTTGAGAATAGACAACCTATAGTTCCTTCCTAATCTTGTCTACTTATTTCTGCAAATAATTTTAAAGTGTATCCTATGAAATTTTTTAAGATTCCCTTTTATGATCTTTATTTTGGTGACAAGTTTGAAAGATTTATATCCTTTTACAATATTGAATTTTCATAACCCTCCATTTTTTAAAATGATTTTTTAAATTTTTTTATATGTACAGTCAGGTTTATCTCTAAGGGAGTCATATGATACTCTTGATAAGTGCAAGTAACTTAAGCTATGTGGGAATCTTACCATCCACTTAGAATTCATAAGGTTCCCTATTAAAGATTGGACCATATATAGAGATTGCCTCTGAATGATAGATTAACCAGCTTTATATGATTGAGATAGGTTATGAAATCTGCTTGTGTATTCCTAGTATCAGTCTTTGAACTTTCACTTTCTCAAGAGAATAGAACGTTATTAAAGTCACCCATAATAATCCAAGTAATTATGATGTTTTGAGCTAGATCTTTAAGGTCATTTCTTAAATACCTCCCCTGAAATATAGATTTTAAAGCATAAATAAAAGTGACACAGATTGTTTCCTAAAGCAAATTAAAGAACACGTGTAAAGGCAATAGTCAATCAATCTACTTAGTGGAGATAATTTGAGTTTTATTCGAATGAAAACAACTAGATCCTTCCCAAATTGTGAGAAGAATTTGTGACACCAACATCAACTTGTCTTTCATGCAAACATACTAGTGCCTATTCCCTTTATGACATTGACACTAGTTTGATTCTACTTTTCAAATCTCGAAGCCATAACGTAAAATGTCCATTTGAATCCCACATCTAGTGTCAGTTATTTACTACTCCCAAATGCTCCAATTTGACTAAAATTTTCCCAAATGCCATCCTTTTAATGAGAGAGGTCAAATAAGACTTACAAAATATAGAAGTTATGTTACGTATCAAATCTTCTAGAATTTATTAACAAAATTTAAATGCTCTAAAAATCATACCAAAAATATAAAGTAATGTGAACCTATTAAATTCTCCAATATTTAAGCTTCTTCTTCTTCTTAAGCAAATAAATATTATATCCCCTTATATAGGTGACAACTTTAGAAATAATTGAACAAGTCAACTAGGATTTTCTATTATTAATCCAATTAGACAAGTCATTAATTTTTTTTTTGTAATTCAACTATAGGCATTAAGTTACAAAGCAATCATATTTACTTCATAATCCTTTAAACTTTTGTAAAATATATAAAACTTAACCTAATCTATAAAATGAACATACACAAGAAAGATACCTCAACTTCCAAACATTTTAATAAACCTTATTAAATAAAATTAAAAAATGAAATTTAATATTAACATAGGAGCATTTGGAAGATTGTTTTAAAAGTCACCTAATTTTTTATGGTGATACAGAACATCTTGTTATAAATACTCCTAATTACTTAATTAGATCACCATTTCAATTGAATATTGGCACCACTCTTTAACTTCAACCTTTTCACTGAATGTGAAGCCAATAGAGGTGATTTACTTTATACTCACTTATTCTCACACTCTTTTTTTATGAGATAATAAAAATGATTAAAAAAATTCACATTTAACCTAACTGTATATACAAATTCTAAAGAAGGTATCATAGTGCAACAATGTCCATTATATAAATTAATGAAGTAAATTAGAATCAACTTAATATAACTATTTTCCTTTAAATCAAATCAAAATAATAATCAAACATACAATATATCATCTTGATCAATTTACAAAAAATTTCCCAAATTTACTCCTATTAAGTTAGTTATAACAAATTTGAAAAGCATAACAATTAATTACCTCTTCTACAATTAAACTATATATTTTCCTTTATATATCCAATATGAAAATATATAAAATAATGAAAGGTTTAAGGTTAGCTAGTACCCCTAATAAGAAAGGCTCTGTAGATGCATTCTTAGAAGTGTGAAATAGCAGTGTGTATTGCAATCCATTAAATGAAAGTACTTTAGAACATGATTAAAGCCATAACCTTAACTTGCTTCCAACAACAACAAAAGCAAAGAAAACCCAAATCATGTAGGAACATACTAAAAAGTAATGTTAAAGATCCTAAATGTACCAATTTAAAATGAAAACATCTAAATCATTGGTTTATGTCCCAATAAGCTATTCTTTATGAGTATTTTTTTGGACTTGATCATTAAGTAAAGCTATACATTAAAGATAAATGTGTGAACATGATCCACACATTCACTCTCGAAGTAATGCTTTAATTACTACTTATTTACTATAAATGACCTTTCATCTACGTCTTCAACTTTAATGGCACCATAAGGTTTTGTTTTCATTACAATGAATGGTCCTAACCATTTAGGCTTTAATTTCTATAAAATCAATTTCAAATGAGAATTAAAAAGCAAAAGTTTGAGTCTCACTTTAAATTCCCTCCTTAGGATATTTTTATTATGGAATGCCTTAGACTGATTTTTTTAAATTTGGGATTTTTTAAAAATGATTCTTGTAATAACTCATCAAGCTCGTTCAATTATAACAGCCTCTTTTGATCAACCAAACTAAAGTTAGAGATGAGTTTCTTTACCTCTCAAAAATCCTTTTACTCAACCTTAATCACAAGATGTAAGAATTTGTTTTAGAAATAAAAGAATTTATATTCCAAAAGAAAAAAGGCATAGTCTTATAAGAAGATAAGCTAGTATGAGCTAGCTAAACATAAGATGGATGGATCAATATCAACTATAGGGCCACCATTAAGTGAAATACAATGCTGATAAGTTTTATACAACCAGTTCTTCTGTTAGTTGAGTCCTCATAACTAATCCATAAGGGGAATTTTCCAATGGAGCCTTGAAAGATGTCTTATAAGCTTAAATAGCATCATTAAGTTTTAGCTTCTAATCCTTCTTAAAAGTATTAACTATTTTTTTCTAAAATTTTTTTAAACTGCCACTTATATACTTCAACTTACCTACTTGTTTGAGGATGATAAATGGTGAAAGTCCTAAAAGTGCACCCATTCTTTTTCAAAAATATCTTAAACTTATAGTTATAGAAGTAAATGTCATTATCATTAATGATAGCCTAAGATACCAACTAAGAGAAGATGTTTCTTTCTACAAATTTTACAACATTTTCTCTCTATAAATTTTGCAACACTACATTGGTGATGTTAGGAAAAGCAATTATGTCCACCCAGTTTAAGGCATAATTCACTACAAACAGGATATAGGTGTTTTTAAAGGAAAAAGGATGTGGCCCCATATATTTTATGCCTCAATTTTTCAATATTTCTTGTTTGCTAACATTAGTCACTTGTTATCGTAAAGCTTTTAGCATAATAATTTAGCAGCAGTCTTGTCACTATGGTGTCCACCATGGGGAGAAGAGTAGCATTGGTTTAGAATCTGTCTCATCTCCTATTTAGGTACACATCTTCTTATAATCCTATCAAAACATATTTAGAATAATATAGATATTCCAAAAATTACAATTTAATTTTTGAGAGAAATTTCTTCCTCTAATGATAGCAAAGATTTGTGAGGACAATTCTAAAGATAAGGAAGTTCATAAAATACATAAACCAAGGGGTTTTATTATTGTGAGCAGACCAAAGCCTCACATCAGGAACGTGGTTTTCAGTTGGTTCCTCATCTAAATAGTCTCCTTTCTCCAGTCTCAAAAATTAATATATTATTATGTTCTCTTAACCTTTCTTTTCTCTAATTTCCAAGTCAAATTCTGGCAAAAGAAGAATCCAAAAAATTAATCTTAGTTTAGCATCCCTTTTAGATAAGAGATATTTTAGGAGTATAAATGATCACTTTGGAACCTACAAGATAAGATCTAAAACTCTTAAAAGCAAAGATAACAACTAAAAGTTATTTTTAGAGGTAGTATAGTTAATTTGAGCATCATTGCGGACTTTTCTAACATAATTTAGAATAAGAAGTTTTTTTAATCCTTTTTTGGTCTAAAATAGCCCTTACTGCATAATTGTTAGCATCACATATCATCTTAAAAAGGAGACTCCAATTAGGTAAAGCCATGATAGGAGTTAAAGTTAACTCCTTCTTCAACCTATTAAATGTGGTAAAATATTCATTAATGATTTCAAAAGGAACATCTTTTCTTAATTAGTGGTATGAGTAAGTTTGGTGAAATCTTTTATAAATTTCATATTGGAATTGGTTTGGTCAAGAAAACTCTTTAGTTTGAGAGCTAAAAGCAGGGTGATAATATTTTTATAACTTCCAACTTAGCTTAATTGACCTTAACTCCATGTTTAGAAATACTATATCCTAGCACTATTCCTTCTTATACCATGAAATGACATTTTTCCAATTAAGGAATCAATTGATATCTTTACATTTTACAATATATGTTTCAAATTAAGTAAGCAAACATCAAAATAAAACCTAAAAACTAAAAATGTGATCTATGAATATTTGAATTTATTTCTCTTCCTCAGATTATTACAACTTTTTCTACATAGATAGTATTTTGATTGGAATATCATATTTCTCATAACTTGGTTCAACAACATCTTTATCTATTTCAAACGATTAGCTACTTGTGATGCCAAGTATAAAAATGCTTGAACCTAAAGAGGAAACTTTCAAAATTTTCCCTTATAACCTTAGTTGACAAATTTCTAGCTAAGGTTTTAATGATCTCCTTAACCTCCTAATTTTTTGTTAATATGGTCTCTTTCACTATAGTGTCAACCAAAATTTTGCATCTATGCCCTCTCTTAAGGTACATAGGTATATTCAACTAGATAATTACTACCTCTCAATATGAAATTTAACCTAATCAAACTTATTAAACATAACTAATCTCTTTGGTTATCATGGTAATCTAGGATATACCTATCTCTAAATCTAAAGTGTCTATTATCCTAGTACACAAATTATAATTAACCTCTCGATCCTTTATACATTCCCTAATATTGAATCTATTATGACCAACCACAAGTTTAAAAATTAAGATTAAAGAGAATAAATACATCGTTAATCCTAACTATGGATTTAGCTAAATATAATAAAAATAAACACAATCTATTTTAACATAAAATAAAGTAAAGAAGAAATGATAAAACAATATATCTCAATTATATCTAGGTTGAGGTACATCTTCTTCTAGTTCTTGCTCCTAATCCTTCCTAGATGTTAAAAAACCCTAAAACAATAGCTAATGACACTAAGTGGCTATCATACAGCTCTCCAAGAAATTTCTAAGTTAATTGTAAACGATTATTTATAGCTAAAGTTACATTAAAAAAAGCAATAAAGTGATTAAAATTTTATTTTGCATGTCCTTAGGTTGTATTATGAGAACTAACATTGGATCAACTTCTAAACCTGCTTCAATTAGATGTTCTATAATGTTCTAAACTCTGCAACTAAGTCAATGGTTAATGTGGTAGTTGAAAAAACCTAGCATTATAAAACTTCAAAATCCATGATAGAAAAAGGGGATTATTTGGAGAATTACCAACAAATTTAGAATAACCATAACAATAACACAAGCAACCTAGGGTAAGGAAACCATTTAAATTTCCTATAGGAATATCAGGCAATTCAAGAGCCACCTTCATCTGAATATTATAAGCAGTAATATTATGAGGAGAAACTAAGCACGGAAGAATTAATGAAAGAATCTATGTCCATATACAAGGCTCAACTTTAAAATTAAGAGACGTCAATATAAATCATAAAAAATAGATTGGCTAACTATCTTAATTGTTAATTGAGAGACCTCAAAGATAATTTCTTAACAACATTGTGTATAATTCTATAAAACATTAGAAGGCAACCACCTTGAGAAATGGAGAGGAGCTGACTGATGACAAGGACACAGAACTTGAGATAGATTAGGGTGTTGTTAAGGAGAAAAAGAAAAGAACAATGATGATAATCTTAATAATCAATGAGATAAAATTTTCTTTTTCTTTTGACGGTCCCTATTTTATCTTAATGTGATAAACACTAAATTCTATGAAATTTTTAAGGTATCTTAAGCAAGATGAGTGGGTACCATAAGATCACAAGAAGGTATGGTAGGAAGTGATATCAAATGAAGGAAACTCAATCTTTTTCTTTTGTGCACTTTATGATTATTGAATAATATAGCCCTCCATTATTAGATTTTTTAAGATTCAATTTTTTTATATTTGATTATTTTATTTCTGATGTCTTTCTTTATGTGTTTCCTTTTTGTTTGTTTGTTTGTTTGTTTGTTTTTCAAATTTCTGATCCTAATATATGTGTACCTTTGGCCACCTTTCAAATTTCTGATCCTAATAATCTTTCTTTAAGAACAAGGATTAGATAATTCTTTTTATCTTAATAGCTTCATCTTTGGCCACCTTTTACATACTTTCATTTATTTATTTTCTATGTTATATATGTGTACCTTATGGACGATATACAAATTAAGTATAGGGAGTGATTTCCTTAGGTCTTAGTTTATTTACGAGCATCCAGTCCATTTACATTTAACTTAGTAAGTGAAATTTTTAAGAAATTAGGCAAGGAAATTAAGGTAGTTAAGTCAATATATTTGAAGTGATATCATCTTATGAGTTGATTATATTATGCTAAATAGACAAAATTTTTGATGAATAGTTTAGTTGAAACAGGATTGAATAGTCTTTAAAAAGATAATCGTATTGAATGATAAGACAAGTGCTCGCCAAAAACGCAAGTATACGTTTTTGCCGTTAGTAATAATAATAGCGATCCCTCAGAGACTATTAACTCAACTATCAACTCGATTCTTAGAACTTAATTCAAGTGCAAAAGTAACAAGGTATTTGTTTTGGAATTGGTAATTCAAAATAAGAAAGCAAAAAGCAAAAATTTAATGAAAAGAGTATAAAATATAAAAGCATCTAGGCTTCTAGCTTCCCCCAATGGACAAACGAACATCACACAATTGACTATTTATCATTCAAACCTAACTTGCTAGTCAAAGATTCCTATGTATTTACTATGTCCTCTCGGCTGTATAGTAAATCTATTCGACAACCAACCATGACCGTATCTCTACTCTCGGTTGTTAATCGTCAAACGCCTTAAGCTACAATCTCTATCAACTACCTAGCATGCATCGGTTACCTCTCGGCTTCCCTAACTACCAATCATACAAGTATGAACCTAGGCTAATTTATTCAATGCCCAACCCAAAATTACCCTCTCGAGTCTCAATCGGATTCACAAATCAAGTTTAAGGTTAGCTACTCCTCAATCAAGCATTAAGAATTGAATAAACTAAACAAGTATTTAAGGATAAAAACCGGAATGAAATTGAATAAATGATCAAGAGTATTCGATTCTCCCATCCATTGGGTTCTTGCTAAAAACCTAGAATAAAGACTTAGCTACTCATAATATCAAGAAAACAACAAACAACCAAAGAGACCATTGTTCAGCAAAACAATAAACGAATAGAAGAGAAGGAATCGATTCTGTCACAATCGTTTCATCCAATCCTCCGTTGTAGCCATCTTGACCTTTTTTTCTCTACTCCCTTGATGATTTCCACACCTCCTCTACTATTTTCTCCATTTTTTCTCCTCTGTCTGTCGTCACCCTCTCTCCCCTTGAAAACAAAGACTCTCTCCTTTTACAGTTTCTACCGCTTAGGTTAAAAATGGACCCACCTTGACTTTCAGCCTAACTCTCGCGGGCGCGAGGTTACAAGATCGCGGGCGCGATGGTGCAGTCTGACGAACTTCCAAGTTTCTGAGCAACATGCTTTCACGGGCGCGAACCATCACTCTCGCGGGCGCGAGAGTGCAAATCAGACGAACATCCAAGTTCTGAGTATCATGCTTTCGCGGGCGCGAAACATCACTCCCGCGGGCGCGACAGTGGAAGTAAGGTTAGAAATTGCTGAATTAGTCCTTGCCAACTCCAGATCATTCAATTAAGTCCTTGCACGTGCCAATTACCTCCTAAAACTTGAATGAGGCCTGAAACACTAACACACAGGTGAAAAATACCACTAACATGGAAAAATACTAAAAAATACGAAAAGTAATAAAAACACACAAAAAGCAAGGAAAGATAACTTGTACTCGACTCGAAACAAGACTAAAACGACAATAAAAACTATACAAATATGCAAGTTATCAAACAACATGTCAGACTTTGGTTGATAAAGTTATACAAGGGACCATCTACTTAAAAACCATTATGGAGTTTAAGAAAATTATTGAGAACTCGACTAGAAATTCATCAACTATAGTTGTAAAGGGAAAACCAAAAGTTTCCTTTTATGAGGTTCAAGAATTTTTAAACTTGACATTACAAATGGTTGATCTTTTAAACTAGATGTAGGATGTTAATGAATTGAGAAATTGACTATAAGGAGATGTGCTACCATTATAGTATGTATGGTCATCTTTCTCATACATACATGAATGTTGAGCTAGCCTCGAGCTATTATAAGGAGGCAAACTACATAACTGTCTATGGAGGAAAACAATTTATAAGGAACAACCTCTTCTCTAACATTTAAAATTTGGATGGGAGTAATTGTAGCACCCCCCTTATTGTAGGGTACACACTGGGACACCCTGAGGTCATTCCGGTATATATCCTATGATAAGAGCGAGATATGTCCAATCATTTCATTTACTTCACTTGGCATCATATCAATATTCACTTATAAAGCATCAATAGAAAAACCACACTATCTTAAAACCAATTTTTTCCTTGTTTCATTTCATAAAACCCAAATGTCTACATTGTGTTTTTCAACATTTTCTATATGTACATCATCAAAACCTAATACAAAATGTACTACATGGAAGAAGAAAATATACACAATCTGACTAATCCATCCAAAAATCCCAGCTGACTGACCTTTGAGCCATGACTTCTCTTCCAAACACAATTTACACGGCTGGTAGAGCCTCTCAGTAGCTAGAGTCATCTCTCGGTCCTGAAAAGACAACGTTGTAATTTTGGTGAGTTTTGCGAACTCAATGAGGCAACCATCATCGATGATTCACTCAATTCATGCAACACATCATTTCACATAACATATAATCACCGTTGCACTTTACATAAATATCACATTTTCACATAAGCATAGGCAAATTTGGCATTTCATTCTAACAATTATACTTAACAATATGCATATGAAATGCTCATGAGACACTTTCCAATTATTATGTTGTTATGACTGAGTGCCTGAACTATCCCATATCTATTTTGGATTCTGAGCTCATTAATAACTGACTCTTATCCGCTTGGGGGATACATAACTCATTTTATATAGTGAGTCTTAGGCTGTTAATCACTTTTGAGTTCGAGGCTCATTTTCACTAGTTGAGCTTTATGCTCTGATCGGTGACTACTCTGGTCACAACTGCCATTATCTGATTGTCCATTAATGTATGAAATGCATGTACTGTTGGATCGCCTATGGCCCTGGTATTCACAATACGCAGCGGAATGGACCATACTGCACAATAAGAAGTATAATCGAAAATTATAACATGTACGAAATTACCTCTTGACGCGGATTGGTATTTGTTTCTTTTCAGATTTGTAGATGCTGCAGTCTGCGAACGTCCTCTAATGGTATCCATACGAGGATGAACGATTCGGGCAACGACTAATATGTGCTAGCACGTTCTAAAACCCTTTTGAACACCGCACAATTTTTCTCTCGAAAGAAGAACGAAGGCAGCTAGGGTTTTTATCTCTCCTCTAATGAGACATAAGTTTCTCTATTTATAAAGAAACCCTAATTCCTATTCCTATTAGGAATAAGAATATCATAATCCTAAATCCATTAGAATTATTGAAGCCCAATAAGTTTTGGCCTATATTATATCTCATATAATAAAAGCCCGACAACTTATTTCAATCTAGCCCAATAAATATATCCACATATATTTATTC
>JANZLF010000007.1:271302-284324 GCA_026546835.1 Erythroxylum foetidum | reverse complement strand
AAAGTGGTTTGCAAAATTCTAAGTGGGAGCTTAGGTAGAGGACGTAGGTCTTAGCACCGAACCTCTATAAAAACAGTATTTGCTTTTCTTCCTTACTCTTTACATTTAGATTTGATTAAATTATTTTTGTGTGAATTAACTTCTGATTTTATTGTAGAAAATTAGAAAAAGCTTAAAGATCTATTCAACCCCCCCTTCTAGATCGCTTACATAATGGTGATACATGATCATTTTGATTGAATTGTTGAATTTCCTATTCTCTAACTTACCTAAAGTGTTGTCTTCTGAAGTTAAGTTGCTTGAAGACAATTAGAAACTTAAGTATAGGGGTACTAGATGAGAGTAAAATATATCTATATATTACTAAGTATTTTGTTACGTTTTCATATAATTACTATAACTTAATTTATTTGTGTTATGTTTTTGGAAATTGTTGGAGATGTTGTCCCAAAATGAAATTTAAAAAATTTAACGAATTGTAAGCAAAAACATTGAGAAAATTACAACTTCCCGGTTGAACAGGGCTTAGCGCACAGTTGATTACCAACCCTTGTTCATGAAATATAGGAAAAAACATAACCTCTAGAGCATGACTTAGACAAAGACTAAATGGTATTGGAAAAAATCTATGAAGTAATAAGGTCTAGGATATAGTCATGCCATAAGTAAAATGGGGTCTAGGATAAAGTCATGCCATAAACCATGTACGAATCACAAGAGAAACAAGAGGATCCACAACATCAAAAAGTGACTACACTAGAGATTATGTGCTTCCTTCAAAGAAAGTCGAGAGATACTTCGTTTCCAGTATGCGCATTTGTAGCAATAGGTTATTATGAGAAACTTAATTAGGTGGTTTTAGCTTATCTACGAAGTATATAAGTTAAGTGGATGTACATAGAAGTGGGATTTCTAAAAAAGGAAGATTGAAATCAAGTATTTAGAGAGGATTCGTAACACGAGGCATGTATTCAATGTGCGTGGTCCAGCTCGTAACATGTCCGAATTGTATCCTTCACGGGGCTCCAGCTCCGAGGTACAGCAGTGACAAGGGTACAAGTCGTAGGGTAAAAAAAAAAAAACACCAAAGTCAATACTTGTGGGGATGTGAATTTATTAAAAATGAAGCAATGGGCTCCAGTAATTTTGTGGTCTACTCTACGTGAGCCTTTGACGATCGAATATGTTGAGCGTGAAAGAACACCCATCATCCCAACCCCAACCCCACTATTCTCAACCTTATTTCCATCATTTTGCACTCCTTGCAGCGTCCACCTGCATCGATCATTCCCTCTTGTATTTGTTGAAGACATACATTCTTATTTTTGTATAACTAAATTAAATATTCAGTCCACAAATTGGAATATATTTTTTACTTCACCCAAAATCTATAGAACATTAGAAAGAGCCCTGAGTATCAAGAATGTGATCTTATGAAGTGATGGATTTATGCATTTTGATATGAGAAGCACAAATTTTGATCTCATAGCTCTCACCGGCTTATGTACCAGTAGAATTAATAAATATATCATTGAATATCACATGTGATATGATTAAGCGAGGGTAAAATGCAACTCTCGGTTTGTTGGTCAAAAAGAAAAAACAAACAAACAAACAAACAACATTGACAATTGATAGACTCTTCGTACAGGTTTGAAGTTGACAAATGAATACGAATGTGTTTGAATGAGAGAGACTGGTATCCATACTTTCTCGTATCGAGGAGGGAAAAGAGCTTAGCGCTGGGTGGGGGATGTTGGAGAGACGTGGAAACCCTAGCTACAGATGCTCTTTCGATGGCTCATTCAAGACAGTCATAAATGCAGTTGCCAGAACTTTTCTGACACAATACGTAAAGATAGTCTGATTTGAGTGGTGATGAAATGATTTTGTAATCGATTGCTTTATGATTGATATCAATCACTTTTTATTCATTTATCTTTTTCCTCCCTCGAAACAAAAGCAACTTTAATATGAAAGATAAAGAAGCGGATTAAAGCAGACAGGGACATAAAAGAAGATTTTTCTAATTTCTTTCGCTTATTTAAGACTTTTTTTTCCCCTCTTTTTCGCTGACAAGCCAGGGAGAACATAAGTAAGACAAAGGAAGGAGCCATCATGAGGCTATGATGATCATATGCATCTATGTCATACATAAATGCGTGCATGTGCATGCACGTCTTATTCCCGCAGTTGTACGTACAAATGCTGTTCTCTAATACTGTTCATGACAGTAAAAATGTAATATACTCGACTGCTTTGGAAAAACGGAAACAAGCAAGCATTTGGTGTTTGTGCAGTGTGGTGTAGAGAGGTAATCAAGGAGGGGATGTGTGTGCATGACTGAGCTTTCACATCATGCACTCGATAAAGGGCCCTAAGGAGAGAGTCTGACATTGACCTTCAGCAAAGTCGCTGACCCTACTGTCTGCCTCGCATTTAAGGCGGGGGTGTTTGTATTACATATATAATACTGGTGGACCAAAGTCGTGCAGTGGTGTTAGCTATTATATTATACATCCCGTGGTATGAATAGTCTTTGTCACCTCCCATACCATACCCCATTTGCGAAAGCAAAGACCAAAGACATTAATTTAATTCCAGAGGCAACTTTGTGTCCATTACGGTAATAGCTACATCCTATTACTATTATATTTCCTGTTATTTCAGTTTGTCTTTCAGTAACATCTAACCATTTTCATTATATATAGTGTTTAATTTAAATTCACCTAAAACTAAGTTAATCAAATACTGCCACCGCGCCTTGGCCATATGGTTCACTATAATTAATATCAAAGGCAACTGAAATTAAATCTAAACCAACCCTAGTCAAAGAATGTGTCGTAGACCCCTAATTGGGTTTGTTTTGTAACATAAGGAGGACAAAATCTAAAATGCGGGCTTGAGTTCAAAAGCATCTTTCGGCCTCAAGTTATGCTGAAACATTGGAATATATATATATATATATATACACAAACATTTATATATAACAGGCCTTAAGAATCTCTCTTCCTCCCGTATATTATATACATATATATAGCATCCCGAAGTAAGGATTTTAATGAAGGATAATGTCCACAATGCTTCTTCTACTTTATCATTTCTGTCTTTCTGTGCAATCCAGTTGTTTAATAAAGCCAATGAAAACGGAAAAAAGGGAAGTAAATCTTGGATAAAGAGAGATGAAGCCAGTGCTCTAATTTATTGGTGTACTACTAAATTGTTGGTCCTTTAGTCTATTAATCGTGTTGGGTTTGTAGTTGACATCAAAGGGGTCAAAATGAATCATTTTGGACCACCAAGTCGAAATGGGCCTGGTTATCAAAAAGTAATAATGAAGAATTGAAACTTATTTCACAGTCAAAACACACTCGTCCAATGAACTTACGTTCAATTTCAGAAAAACAGTTACTTAATGGTGCTGTGCTTGAAGAAGCATACACTGAAGGGTGCGTTCAGCAGGACCATTTGAGTAAATCGTGCACAAGGATTCAGGCCAATCCTCATCCATGTGTTGCTACTTTTTCTTTATAAGAACACATATGGGAATTCTGTTGCAACCTGGTGATCATGGTTTTGGTTACGACTTGTATGGAACTAATAGCAATTATATTGAACAAGAGGAGTATGGAAGCTAAAGTAATAGAATAAATATGGAATTGATGATTCAAGGGGTCCATATGAGCAATAGCAAATGATTCCAACGTGCATGATTTCTCTACAGTTGATGTTGACCAATCCATAAAATGCTTCAACTGAATGATATTTATGAATTGATGAAATTTAGGCATTTTAAGAATATATATTTTTAATATTTATTAGTTGAGTTAGAGGTTGAAATTGAATGTTTAAAAAGTGTAGGTTTGATTGATTATGGTGGTTAATGAAGAAGGAAAATTTTTAGTGAATAAGCGTACCAGTTTAGGGACTATCACCACTAATCAGTATTTCTTTTTGGCCATAAATTTATATAAAAATATAGGTTTAAGGTGATGCAGCTATTGTTTTATGTCTTTTTATTTTTTCTATCAATTTAAAAGTGAAGTTTCCCAAATGATCAATGGCTGCCAGTGCATCTTTCAATCTGACGAAATCCTTCCCTAATTTATCCAAACTCGAACCACTTGATGAAACCAATTACAAACGTTGGTCTCAGAGGCTCCTTATATTTTTTTAACAATTAGAGGTTGATTGCGTGTTGTTCAACGATCCACCAACTATCACTGTGACTCCGCCTATGCTTCCAGATGATGATTCTTTGTTTGCTCTAGCAATTCTGACCACGGATGAAATTGAAGAGGTGGAAAAGTATGAGAAAAATAATAAACTGGTTCGTGGGCATATGTTGAGTCATATATCTAATGTTTTGTTTGATCTTTTTTACATTAGTAAGTCTGTCAAACCAATATGAGATGCTCTTCAGAAGAGGTATAGGGCTAATGATCCTGGGAAGGTAAAAAATATGGTCGACATGTTGCTGCGATTTCAAGTGGTTGATAACAAATCACTTATGGAACAATTACACGAGTATGAGAACATGGTTGCTGACATACTTAGTGAAGGTATGAAGATATGTGAAACACTTCAAACCAACATACTACTAGAGAAATTTCCCCCTTCCTGGAATGACTATCACAACCAACTCAAGCATAAGAAAAAAGACTTGACTCTTCAAGAGTTAATTATTCATATGACAACCGAAGAAGCCAATTGACTTAAAGATAAGTTTGATAATCTTTCTATTAATAATACTAACGCTAACCTTGTTGAAGCTGCTATTAATGTGCCTAAATATAGGTTTAAGAAGAAAAATAAGTAGAAGTTAATCATAGCAAAAACAACATTTTAACAAACCAGACTCCAAAAATTTAGAAGTCCAAAGGATCTTGTTTTATGTGTGGTAAAATTGATCATAAAGCCTATCAATGCTTTCAACATCAAGATGCACAAAAGCCTATCTAGAAATAGTTTGTTTCACAAGCTACCTAGCTGAAAATGATGATATCATTGTTGCTGTTGAGGCTAATATGGTGGCAAACAAGGATAATTCGGTGCTTGATACAGGAGCTTTAAGACATTTGCGTGTTGATAAAGACCTATTTCATGATTTCCAATAGGCTTGGGCAATTCTAGTATTGCTAGAGTCCTAGGGAAGGGAAAGATTTTACTTAAGTTGATATCTGAAAATTTTTTATTTTTAAATAATGTTTTGTATGTTTCTAGTTTATATAGGAATTTAGTTTCTAGTTCATTACTGAATAAGGCTGGATTGAAATTTGTGTTTGAATCTAATAAGGTTGTATTCTCTCATAATGGGGAGTTTGTAGGGTAGGGATATCTCACAAGGGGGTCTTTTCATATTCAATGTTGAATCTAAATTAATGAATGGTAATACCTTTGCTTATGCTTATATTGTTGAGTCCGTTAATTTATGGCATGGTAGACTAGGACATGTGGCCATTGCCTTGAGTTAAAGACTTAAAGAAATGGAACTAATACCTACAATAAACACCATTGAATTCTCTAAGTGGCATATTTGTGCTGTGGCCAAGTATACTAAGAAACCTTCTAAATCTGTCATAAGTAGAAATACAAAACTTTTAGAACTTATTCATTCGGACTTAGCAGACCTCAAAAATATCATGAGCAAAGGAGGTAAAATGTATAGTGTGACTTTTGGGGATGACTTTTTGAGGTACACTAAGGTTTACCTTCTAAGAACTAAAGATGAGGCTGAGGATATGTTTTTGAAATTCAAAGCAGAGATGAAAAACCAACTTCATAGAAAAATCAAGAGAGTAAGGTTAGATAGAGGTGGTGAGTACAACATAAATTTTCTTAGAAGTTTATATGAGTATATTGGTATAATAGATGAGCTTAGTGCACCTAACACTCCTTAACAAAGTAGTATAATGGAAAGAAAAAATAAAACTCTTAAAGAGACAATGAATGCTATATTGATAAGTTCCGATTTACCTGATAATTTGTGGGGAGAAGCTGTACTCTCCGCATGCTATATTCTCAATAGAGTACCACATAAGAAGTTAGATAAAACTCCTTATGAGTTATGGAAAGGATTTGCCTCTAATTTGAAATTTTTGAAAGTGTGGGGGTGCTTAGCTAAGATTGGTTTACCTGACTTCAAGAGACCTAATATAGGGGCTAAAACTTTTGATGTTGTTTTCAATAGCTATGATCAAAATAGTGTAGCTTATAAATTTATGTCTTTGAGTGATAATTCTATCTTTGAATCAAGAGATGCTGAATTTTCTTAGCATATTCTGAATTTTTTTAGCATATTTTTCCTTATAAGAGAAATGAGTCTGTGAGTTTTCCATCTAATTCTGAAATTGTAAATGATGATCATATTTTTGTGCATTCTGATATTGTGCTTGCTACTATTTTGTTAATAATGAGCCAGATGTTGAACTTAGGAGGAGCAAGAGGCATAGAATTGAAACTAGTTTTGGACAAGATTTTATTACGACATTCCTAATTGAGATTGAGAACTTTGATGTCATAATTGAGGACATTGTGTCAATATTTCTTCTAGATGATGACCCTAAGACCTATAAATAAGCAGTAACGTCCATAGATGCTCCTTTTTTTAGGAGGCCATAAATAGTGAATTAGAATCCATTTAGGCTAATTTTACGTAGGATCTTACTGACTTACCTAATGAATGTAGACCTATTAGTGGTAAGTGGGCATTTAGCAGGAAATGTAGACATGATGACTCCATTCAAAGGCTTAAGGCAAGGTTTGTGTTGAGAGATTTTGACGGTGCATCGTAATGTTAATCAAAATAAAAACTAGTGTTGGGACCCCATCCTTGTGAGTAATGAGCCCGATGTCCTAAGTGATATCCGAACGTGCATTCCACAAGGGTGGCGTGCCCACACCAGTCAAACATAAATAACAAACTCATTTCTCCTATTTCAGAACAGATTTTGGGAAACCTCAAACTAGAGTTACAATTTGACTTCTTCAGAATATTTGTTTCCCATTGTCTTAAACTTCTAATGGCACTAAAATCATTCAATTTGGTTCAGAAATCTGAAAGTTATAGCCCAAACATTTTTAGATTGTCATGAAACCAGAATAGTACACTATATTCAACTACCATCCAGAAATTTAAAGACTTAGAGACTGAACTAAAATTTAATTTCTACAGAGTCTTCGTAGCTCTTTGTCTCTATTTTATTTTGAAACAATAATCATCTCATTTAGAGCTCTACTAATCAAGATATGACTAAAATACCAAAGTATGTTCAGTATACAAACAATTCATGCTCTTCCAATCAATTCTCTCACTTTCTCTCCATCAATCTTTTGCAAATCGACACCAATAGATACCAATTTTTATGAAAGGTATAAAAATGTGTTAGGAATCTATTGGTTCAAGAATCACTTCATTTGGAGTCCGGATGATGAAGTTATGACCAAACGAATCAAACATGCGTATGTCCTCAATCATATTGAGCCTATTTCGGGACAATTGACATAACTTTCTCTAGAGATGTCGGATTAAGGTCATCTTAGGACAGTTTCAAAGAGGACTTCGAGATATACAATTTTTTGAAGACCTTGAAGAGAGATTTTGCCATCTAGATAGTCAAAATCTCCAATTTCCAAAAGTTTAGTTAGGTCAGATGAAGTGATCCAGTCTAAGACTAACCAGACGAAGGGATTCAGTCTAAGACGATTCAATCTAAGACTGACCAAACGAAGGGATTTCTACTGGGTCTTCCTCACAACACCAAAAGTTCTAAATCACTAACTACACTCTCCAAAGCATCTTCACTTATAATGATCGTATCTCTTAACTTTGATATCCAAAAACTTCATACTTTATAGTGTTAGAAAACTAGAAAGATAAACTAAAACTTTCAAAAAGACAACTTTGTCTAAATTAACCTAGATCAACATGGTTTTTCCCCAAAAGCCATAACACAAATTCTTACCCCTATAAAAAGCTTGGAAATGTAATATAAATACTTGGCAAATCATGAGCAATACATAATGTATATATGCTTCATTAACGTCAAAAGATAAGAGTTTATAACACTTTAGTGAAAATTTCGAGCCACCTTACATCATAATCCAAAAATACAAACTTTACAAGAACAATAATTGCTCAAAATGTGACTAAAGCCTTATTTTATATAATCTAGCTTTAAAACAAGATATGCAAATTGAAGTGAAGCCTTGACTCTCAACTCGATCACTCGATATCTTGCTCATCGCCTAAAGATGGGAAGGAATGGGGGGTGATCATGGAAAATTCTCATTGAATCATAAAACACAAAATTCTCAACTTATCAAACCAATTCACAACTCACATAAGCCATATACCCATCAAACATGCCAATTCATTATAATCAATTAAACACATCAAAATGGTTTGGGTGGTTCCGTAATAGAACATACTGGCGCATTCCTATAAGGTTCTTAAGTAGTCGTAAATAGGACGTACTATCACAATCCTACTTAATGGTATTGCGTAGCTGTGAACTTAGGGGAGTCCATGAAGGAGCTCTATGTCACTAGCGAACAGGTAGGGGAAGCCTTTAGTCAAAATGCACTTGACAGACATAACAAACCACCACAAACCCACATAACATGTTATTTATAAATTAAAAACTGATTGCCCAACTGGCATAATTCAAAAACTTGTCTTTCATGACCACAAAATATTTCATATGGATTTCTGTCATCATTTCACAATTCATCAACCAAATTCCTATACCACGCATATAGCCCCCAAATCATTCAAAAGTAGCAAATACGACAATTATGAAGAAATTTGAAATCATTCTCATACCAATTCACAATTCATTTATAAAATTCACATACAAAAAAAACATATAGCACATTCTCAAAGCATTTAAAGAACAATAAATGCATATTATTAAGGTAGTTGGAAATTATTTAATTCCATTTATTTGAAAGAAACTTTAATTGCTTATTTACTCAATTATAAAAGTGTAACCCACTTTAATTTCCCTGCTTGAAAACTTGCTCAAGAATGTCTCTCCTCTTGCTCCTCTTGCCTCTCTTGCCTCCTTTCAACATTAACAAAAATCTCCATTCAATATGAATTCCAATTGGAAAACCTAAAGAAACCTATACATGAAATTGATCATATAATACTTAAACCCATGCATTTCCTAGGCTTTTTAAATCAAAATCCTTCCAAAAATCCAAAAGATTAAACACAAACTTACCTTGAATCTCCACTAAACAATGAGTTTCTTAGCTCTAACGGAAGCTCTAATCTTCCTCTTCATTTTTTCTTTCTTGAACAATTTTAAAATGACTCTTTAAGACTAAGAAAAATTAAAACCTAGCTTAGCTTTCTTTCTCTCCTTTCTTTTCTTTCCAACGACACTCTCTCCCTCTTCTCTCTTCTAATTTTCATTTTTTTTTGCTTCTTCACATGCAAGCCCATCTTTTGTCTTCTCCTTTTAGCGTTAATGAGCCCAAAGAATCCATTTTAACCTTCCTTATAAGCTTAGGTTCTTTTAACCTTAAGCGATCTTCCAAAAATGCTCCTCATGCAATTTACCACCTTAACACTTTAATTCTTAACCTATATCATATAATCTTACTCACATTTAAATAATTAATCACTCCAAAAATAATTAATCTATCAAGACCCCAAAATTAATTTAAATCATGCTTATTCTTCAAAAAAATTCGGAGGCCAATAACTAGACCTACTACTATAGCAGTGGTGAATCTAATTCGATCCCTTAGAGAGTATTCAATTAGTTTTTGAAAAGAAATTAATCGATGTTTAGGTTATGGGGTTTTGGATTTTAAAAATGAGAAAATAAAATAAAGCTAAAATAATAACAAAAGCACTTTAAAGAAAACACGGAAAAAATGATAAAAGGGGGAATTTGGTAGGGACCCGATTCTTTGATTCAATCTCAGCCTACACCATAATTAAATATATTTCAATGATTTGTTCTCAAACCTCTCCTAGCAACTATTACTTGTGGGTTAATAATTAACCCGAGGTTTCCCTTAGGTAGTGTTTAATTAAGGTACAATTGTTAATTAAACCTAACTACCAAATAACCTAAGATACGATCTCCAGATTCAATTAGGTAGTAGCTTTACAAATTAGAAAAATTGATTAATTAAGGTAACAACCACATACAATACGTCATTTAATCTAGGTTATGTTATCCTAAATGATTATGAATCATTAGTCGTTACACATGAATTTCAAATATAACAACTACAGATTATATCGAAATTCTAGTAATAGTTTTGTACATAAATGATCCAATGAACGCATTAAAATCACATTTTAACAATACCTAAATCCATACAAATAGAACAAGACAATCAATTTCTAAACAGAGAGAAACTACAAAATAATAAAAAAATGCTTAACTGGGACGTCAGCGGTGATGCCACCTCCGAACTGGTGTCATATTGTTTAGCTCTCTATGGGTCTCTCTCAATTGAGAGCTTTACCCCTCATATTCATTAAAATCAAGAGCCCCCAACTTTAACCCAACCGATGACCACCTTTTGTCTACTAAAACCTTAGAACTAACTGACTTTCGCTACTGTGTTATTCTACAATTAACGCTCCTCTTCTCCTCTTTTATTTTCCAGACCACGCATATAAACCCTCATAATTTCTACCTTTTCTTATCTTTCATCCCAAACATCTATGTTTCATGCCCAACCTCTGCATTTACATAGACGTTGTTTGCATGAAACACATAAACATTGTTTCCGTTAAACACAAACATGTTTGCATTTAACACAAGCATGCCCTATCATTTCCTTCATTTAATATTGTGATTTGGCTAGCTTTATTGTGACTCTCCCAATGTCTACCTTCGCTACCATTTCATGCCCCTTACTTATCCACCTTCTTGCATTTTCTTCATAAACTACTGCCATTTTTGCTTCTCTACCGTTTGCTTAATACATGGATCTTCGGTTTATGCATGAATTATGATGCCATTAAAATCACGTACACCTTATATGCTCTATATATAACATCCGTGAGCTGTGTTGCTTCATCATCTTGATTTTCTTGTATTTACTTGCTCCATTATCTCTCATTCTTACTCCAAGAAGACGAAGAATTATGATTCTCTGAAAAATGACCCAAATATCCCGCTTTTGACTCACTTTAACTTCTTTGCTTCCCAATTGTGCCTAAAATCACATATGAGTCAAAATGAAAGTAAGTATCTTAAGCAATTTCATGTCACTAATCGCTAAGTGTTATGAAATAATTATACAATCAATTAAGCATATGTTAACTTTTGACCAAAAAAAGTTATTGACTACTTTGATACCTATTCACCTATGACTAAGATTTCCACTGTTCGTGATGTAATAGCCTTAAGCACCATCCATGATTTAGTTGTGCATTAATAAGATGTAAAAATAGCCTTTTTGAATAGGGATTTAGAAGGGAAAATATATGAAGCAACTTGAAGACTTTGGGGTACCTGGTCAAGAAAACAAGATTTGTAGACTTAGCAAGTCCTTGTATGGTCTTATGTAAGCTCCAAAATAGTGGTATAAGAAATTCAGTAGCACCTTAACTCAAAATGGTTTTACTGTTAATGCCTCTGATTCTTGTGTTTATTCTAAAATGATAGGATCATAATGTGTATTTATATGTCTTTATATGGATGACATGTTTATTTTTGGTGCTACTATTGATGTGATTGATGAGACTAAGAATTTTTTGTCTTCTCAACTTGAAGTGAAAGATTTAGAAGAAGCTTATGTGATTTTTGGAATTAAAATTTCCAAAACTGAGAATGATTTTTCTTTGAGTCAGTCTCATTACATTGAAAAGGTATTACATAAGTTCAATTATTTTGATGTTACACCTGTATCAACTTCTTATGATTCTAGCATTCATCTCATGGAAAACAAAGGTAATAGTTTATCACAAAGAGATTATGCTAATATTATTGGTAGTGTAATGTTTCTTATAAAGTAACTAAAATTGATACTGCCTATGTTGTTTCACATTTAAGTAGGTATAAACATAATCCTAGTAATTAACATTGGAATGCATTTCATCGGTTGCTTAAGTATTTGAATGGCACTATGAACTATTGTTTGCATTTTAGCAAGTTTCCTGCTATGCTTGAAGGATATTATGATGTTAATTAGGTATCTGAAAATGATGAAGTTAGTTCAACTAGTGGTGATATATTTACTTTAGGGAGCTATTTCCTATAAGTTTGCAAAACAGACTTGTATAACACGTTCCACCCTGGAATTTTAATTTATTACTTTTGAGTTAGTAGGTTAAGAAGTAGATTGGCTCTGAAATTCATTAGCAGATATGCCCAAATGGGGTAGACTGTCTACACCTATTCCACCACATTGTGACTCTCAGGCTGCAATTGGAGTTTTTAGGAACAACGTGTACAATGGTAAAAAGTGAGACATCCATATAAGATATAGATTGGTGAAGCAACTACTTAAGAATAGTCTATCTCTTTAAAATTTGTAAGATTAGAAACGAATCTAGTGGATCCTTTAACTAAAGGATTATTGAGGAGATTAGTTATTGAAACTTCAAGGGGGATGGGGCTTAAGCTCATTAAGTGAAAATTTTGGTCATTACTCATCCCTATGACGTGTTCTGTTGACCTTAAAAAGGCTAAGCTTAGTGCTCTTAATGAATCTATAGCCTATGCAAGGGTGGTCCTCATGAGATAGAAATGATAGATTCATCAAACTCTATTTAAAGGTTGACCACTTACTCTTAATGGATCCATAGCCCGTTAGGGTGGTGTAAATGAGAAGCACTTGATGGATTCACCTACTTGAGTGTGAAGGTGGGTTGTATTCTATGAAAGAACTGGGTTGTCTTTATAGAGCACTCATGAGACTCAACGTGTAACATCCCGTCACCGATGAGAAGGTTATAAAGGTAAATTAAGACGGGTTAGGATTTTACCGCATAATATTGACTGAGCATTCATTTGACCTCTAATTTTGGAGGCCATGAGTCTTTT